>JAYJLX010109432.1:0-20859 GCA_036873525.1 Chalinula nematifera
AAGAGCATCAGAGAAATACTCCACGAATTTCTAATTAAAAGAAACAGAATCAGACACTCGCTCTTCCATGGTTCTGCCACCCAGCATGATTAAAGAGGTGGTTAATTTTTTAGTAATTTGCCAACATTTATGCATTTTAATGTTTTTTTTTTTCATATGAAAGTGAATTAAGAGAGGGTAAAATTGATTGAGAGGTGGTTAAAGCTTACCAAAACCAATTATATACCATGGGCAGAATCCTGCTATTCATATTATATAGCCGGTTCCAATCAGTAAAGAGCTATTTACGTACCTTAGTTGCTGCATATACGTTTAACATAGGGGTTGGACAAAGGGCAGAGGCTGAGGACAAGTTAACAATGATTCCACCTTTTCTAATGAGCATCATAGAAAAACATTCAACAGTGTATATTATACTAGTAAATACTCAAATTAGATACTTACTTCTCTATCATTTTAGGCAGTACAAGATGGGTCATCTGTACCATTGACTGGCAATTGAGCTCTATTATATTACGATGACGCTGGAAGAAACCACAAAGGACATGAATACAGCTGGTACAGTATGTATAATCCATATACCTCCTCATCCACTTCACCAGTAACAGTAGGAACTGATAGACTCAATCCGACATTATTGACTACATAAAATCAACAAGATTAGATAAGAGCAAAGTGCAGTTATTAGTGATGTATAAAGCCATATGACACCAGCCAGATGCTACGTTGACACACTCAAGTCTTGTGTTACTGTCTACTTTTCAACCTTAAAGTGTCTGGAGACACACAAACTCTTCACTTGTAACATTAATTGTTCCCATAATTTAATGTTTAGCTAACGTACTATTATTAACTGTAGCTTTGAGTCATCGTGATTGTTACAGAGATACCTTATACACGTATACACTACTAATTAGTCTGGTATAGCTGCCTACTTTAACTTACCCGAAAATCCATGGTCTGGGGACACACGTATACCGTAATACGTATCCCAAAATTGGTTGCCATGGAATATGCTAATTACCGTATTAGCGCCAAATTTTCATCAGGCAATATAATTTCGTTATAATCCTCTAAAATAACGTTTCAAAGTAATTTTTTGTCAAAAAAATTTTGTCAAACTTTCTCAAATTTGTCATGCTGAGAATCTTATAATTAGAAACAAATTTTCTACAGAAAAATTTTCGTCAACAGAACTGCCCTGACGAAAATGACAAAATTACTGCCTTGACAAAAATTTGGCGCTAAACGGTAGGCAGCAAGTATATGCTGGGTCGTGTGCCTCTTAAAATAATTAACATTCCACGAGAACCAATATGGAATGTGTGTCCCCAGACAACTGTCTGGTAATTAAAAATGGGCGGTTAGACCAGAATAATCACTAGGTACAATATATTCCAATTAATGCCCACCTAATACAGCCACATCCAGATCAGATATTTCAGCCTGTACATCATCATACACTGACTGGCCTCGGGTGAAGTCCACTGCAAGATACCTCACCTCTCTGTTATACTTGCTCCCTATTTAATAACAGCAAAAATAATAAAACTGTCATATTAAAAGTTCTTTCGAAGCTACAGTATGTATGCATATAACATTATGCATACACCTCTTTTGCATGGTTGGAAACTTTCAGGCATTTCAATTTTTACAGGCCAGTTTTAACAATCTACTGAATGTCAAGAAGTCATGTTTTACATTACAATGCTATTAGTATCAATACTGTTTGCAGTCAATATGCTAATAGTAATGATTATTAGTAACATACTAATTTCATCAGCTACTGCTCGAAGTTTATCCTCAGAGCGACTCATAATCACGATATTTAGCCCATGTTTCGCCAGCTAAAATAATAAAAACAATAGTATATAGTATAGGATGTTGGAATTGCTGGTTGGGTAGGCAATTGCATTACAACTCATTGACACAAGGATCTTTATTGTATTGTACATCTATCTATTATTATTCCTTGCGTGGGCGAAGCCTATAGCGAGGGATACGTGAGTGAGTTCAAGCGGGAATCCATACGACAGGAAGCTATAGAAGTTTAGAAGTATAGTATCTGTAGTCGGTCTGTGTGTGTGTGTTAGCAAAAAGGTTCACTTTGGACTGTCAGTGCGGAGCTGTCTTGTGGTTCCTGAGCTTGAAATTACCTGAGCAGTTAGCCAGTGATTGTTATCGTTCTTGTCTTCAGCCGTTTCTTGGATAGTGTGGTAACTGGCAAAATGTGTTTGAGCTTGTTGGCTCGATAGATTAAGCTTCTGAATGCATAATCACGCAAGTTAGTTTTGAAAAAATCCAACGTATTTTTTTATTTGTTTGTCAATTAATGTCTCAAAACTTGTTCAACGGCCACTGGAACACAGCAAAATGGCTATCTTCATAAGTCTGTATCTTGCTTCCTGGTGTATGCTTAGACCTGCAGCTTGCACTATCAACCTGAGATCACAAGAGAAACAAATGCCACTATTCAAATCGCTTCGTGATAGCGCTTCAAGCAAAATTAATGGTTCAGCTACCAAAGCATGGTTGCTTGGTGCCACGCCCTTCTTCTTCATGTTATGCATTTTTAACCCTTTGATTGCCAAGTAGTTTTCACTGGTTTAGCCAGCTTCTTCATTCAAGCTTCTAGCCAAAAGCAAGGTGTTGTGAAGGACAGCAAATAGTGAAGAGTGCACGCGAGGGATTCGCAGATTACTGCTAGTTAGTGAATGGTCTAGTCTGGTACAATTAAGTTACTGTCCACTTTGCAGTGGCTAAAAAAAACTTGGAATTAAAATCAACCTTTATTTAACCAAGCACGTAGGCAGACGGTTATGATAGTCCTTTGTGTGTCCGTTTGTCTATCTGTGTGTGTTACCGTATAATCTCTGTGAATACTTAATGGTAGAATTTCACTGACACTCATTGAAGGTGCTTGGTGTTGATAATTCCACAATTTAAGGGATTTCAGAAAATATTGCCAAGTTTAAGACAAAGATCTTTGTGTATTTAGATCGATAGTTTTGCTAGTCGCCATTTTCTAAGACCGCCCGCCCCCCACCCCTTGAGCACATGTTGTTGAAATTATTTAGTCACGAGTACTACACAACTTTGATCACGACCTCTTTCATGGCTCTTACTCGCTTCTACTGTTGCAAAGACGTGGCCCTGGCATGGCCCTAGACTTCCTAAGAGTTGCTGTTAAGGCAGAACTTCACATGCATCTTCTCCTGGACTATTTTCTAGGGATTGTGACTTTTGTAAGTTTTTATTTGGTTCAGTTGGTGATTTAAGTGTCAAGTATCTTTAGTTATTAAGTAGAATTTGTAGTGTATGCTGTGTTATACTGTAAGTGCATAGTATGTGTGCGTAAACTGGACTGTACACTCACTGCAGCCTTTCTACTGGTGTGTAAACATATATATATGTATGACTGCGAAGGTTCAGCACTTTAGTGCTTTTATATTAGCAAGGTGATATGCTGTCGAAACATGTGGGGACATATCGGACATAATTAGCCCATATTTTAGGCATTGCCATTTTACATGTCGTAGAAGTGGTCTAGAGACATACATGCCTTCACACGTATAATGTGGGTTAAACCACAGAAGGGCTACCTAAACTATTACCCATACCCATAGGGCGTGGCAACATTTGACAGTTAAGCATACTTCAAGCCTTGTATATGTAAATTAACTTACGAGACATTATTGATTAACATAACAGCACAACGCTCATACAAGAAATTAAACATAAACAAGTTTAACTATTACAAACAACTGCTAAACCTTCAATAGTGTAGCCATAGTAGGCCAGTTATATCACTCCCACCCCCCTCAGACTGCCCCATCACGTACCTCTAGAGCATAAGCTCTTCCAATTCCTTCAGATGCTCCAGTAACAACTATAAATACACACACATATACTAGTAACACTACAGTGGATCATATTAGTCAACTATTATTATAACTGACTGGCCCATGATCCGTATTTAGTGAGATTGATTCTTGATATACCCCAGGGAGCCAAGAAATACCCACGAAATCCGCCAGCAAGTGAGCACAGTGTCTTCAATAATATTTTGAGTAGATACGCAGCCCCTACGCCAGCTAATACCGTCCTACACACACAGAACCTATCAGAGGTCAAAATATCCTCCATGCTATCTTTTCACCTCTAAACTCAATTTAAAATTTTTAATTAGCTAACTACGGAATTGCGTGGGAGTATTTTCTAATTATGAGACAAATTGTTATAACAATGCAAAATTAATTCATGTTCCGTCCTTCTGCTTTTGCTTTAGCCAATTTCTCTTCCTTCACCTTTGACAGTCCAAAATACATCAACCTCATCCATATACTAGTGGGCAATTGACCCAAAATCGATGCCTACAATAAAATTAAATATTTAACAATAAAAGTAGAATACTATATTGCAAGGCACGTCCTTTTTTAATCACCGTACTGTCCCCATTTCAGTGGGTGTGCCTCAGCAAAGGCTGGTTTACATAGTGAAGCAAAGGCTCATGTTTAATGAAATGTGTAGGCATTTCTACCTTTTGACGTTGTACCTCGCTTAGAGACAACCTTTTCTATCAATGCATAGCATTGCGTAGGCTCATTGCACTATATACTATGTAAACCAGGCATGGGGAGGGGTTCCACTACTATAGTATTGTTTATTCATTCACATGAATAGCATGACTTAGGTATCCATTGCTCTGGTGTAGTACCCCAATGGTTGCTACGGCTGAGCGACAAAACGTCTCAGGACTGGGCACGCCTGCACCAGGTACAGTTCCTGATGACTCCGTGGCCACTATACCTGGTTTAATGGTCTATTAATAATAACAATAATGATTGGTAGTAGAGGGTTAATTAATACATACATGTCTTACCTGTACTATAATTCCTTGAGAATGGTATTCATAGCGAAGAGCATCAGAGAAATAATCAATGAATTTCTGTTTTATTAAGCATGCAAGGTATATAAACAACATAAGGTGAAACGATATGTTACTTTAGTAGCATTGTAAATAGCCATTAGAGGAGCAGGTTTGAATGATGTTACTGTAGAGATGTTCACTATAACACCTCGCTGCCTGTTAATGGTGGAGTTTCATCACAATCATCAATTCTCTACTATAGTCACTTACTTTTTCACCATCTTGGGTAAAACAAGGTGACACATTTGAACTATAGTCTGACAGTTTACTTCTATCACATTACGATGGTGCTGTGAAATAGAGAGCAGAGAGAAAGGGGAACAGAGAAAAGTTCAGTGAAGCTAATTGGGTTCAGCAAAAGTTAAAGAAAACGTGAATAGTAATTAAGCTACCATTTCATCCTCATCCATTATTGGCTTGGGATATTCGGACATAAACAGGGCAACATTATTTACTATAAGGAAACAGAGTAGAGAATACTAAAGATCCATAGTGCATGGATTCTAATTCATGCTCACCTAGTATACCCACGTCCAAGTCTGATATTGCAGCCTCTATTGTATCGTACACTGATTGGCCGTGGGTAAAGTCAACCGGAACAATCCTCACTTCTCTATTGTATTGCTCTCCTAACGAACACAGGAATGGAATAATGGAATAATAGGATTCAAACCTCACTCACTGATTCTATCTGCTACTAGCTGTAGTTTAGTTTCAGATCTACTCAGTATCACAACATTCAGCCCTTGCTTGGCCAACTATTGTCAAACAGAAAAGGAAAACAGTAGTAATTTTAAGAGGTCATGAGCAGCTGATGGGCTAGTCTATAGACCACTTAAATTGCTTTCTTTGATTATCTTCCAGCTTCTATGTAGTGTAACCTGAAAATACATGTGGACAGTTAAAAGTGGCTAGCTCATAAAGCTATTTGTAGGAAAATTTCGGAAACAGAGAACCCAGAAACGGATTATAGAACCCTAAAGGTCAGGATTGATGCACTATGCAACTTTTCTTACTCATCCTTTCTTCCTTTGAATATGTGTTTCATAAACATAAAGTACACAGTAAACTCTAGGCAATGGCTGCAAAAGCATTCTCTAAACCTTTAAAAATTGTTAAGGATTCGTCCAATCATATCAGCATGCTTCAGAAAACGTCTCTACAATAACACTCTTCCAACATGCTCCTTTACAAATCAAGAAAATTAAGCATATATAGTTGTGCTTTAGCCATATTATTTTGAATCTAGAAAATGGCGGCTTGACTTTCATGGAATAAAAAAGAATGCGGCAAACCTAAATACTCATTTTAGTGACAGTTGGAAGGCGGGAATGCGAAAGTCATATTATGAAGAAGCCTATAAATAACACTACAACATGAAATTTTGTGCATGATGAAAAAACACAAGGCTAGATTGGACTGTAATATGTTGTATAAAACGTGGTCACAAAAACATGTGTTAAAGCTCGGCAGGTACCATTTAGTCTCACACTACCAGACCACACCCTTTGCACTGCCAGTGTCGTGCAAAGCAAAGGGTGTGGTCTGGCAGCCGAGATTAAACTATTTTTCATATACCACAAGAGGCTGAATCTCGTGAGACAAAGAGGGGTTATGGTGTGTGAAGTGTGCAAAGTGCGCTGCGATTTTGCAAAAAACCACACTCGCTTTTGGTGAAATACTCACCTATTTTGGGCTTGTCAGCGTAAGCAATCCAGGCAAAAAAAATTGAAAGTCACACACAAAAAAATTATAATGGTGCTAGCTTCCAGTGTTTCCTGTTCAGCACATTTTAAGAAAACTATGAAAGTTCCAACAGCAATAAAAATTAGTTTCACCAAAGGGAGGGGGGGGAGGATTGAGATTCAATGTAACCCAATGACGCCCCTGATAAATCAGCTACTGATTGTCCCCAGCAGGGCAACACCCTATCACATACTACATGTCAGAATATTCAATCAGATTGCTCGAGCCAATTCTACAGACATTCAATTGAAACTGAAAACAGGTAGGAAAAGCTAATTTAAAAAAAATGCAAACACAAGAGGGATGCCGGAGTCAGTGCGGAAAGGTGATCCTTGCTTTGAAGAAATTACTGCAGCTGACTCCTACAGAGTCATATCATAAACATCAAATAATAGTAATTATGACACATGTATAATTAACGAATCGTGAGTAAAGCCTCAAGTTATTTAACAACTCGATTGCATTCTATAAAGCAACAACTTGTTGTAGAGTGCAGGCTAAATAATTTGGAATACCACGCCCATTTGCTTCACCAGTGCAGCAGCAGTTGAACACAGATAACTAAGTATGGTAATAAAGATAAGAAACTCTTTCTATGTGAGACAGTTGTCACATTTGTTTGACACTTTCCATACCATACATGTGTATAGCTACGTTACCGGTATAAGTACAGGAAGCCCTTTCATGCTATCCATACAAAAACAATAGGGACCTGCAACCGAAGGTGATAATTTCTGTTCATGAGAGTTTAGCAAATGGGTGGGGCATCAACATTATAATTAATTAGAACATAGAACTATAGCTCAGAACCTCTAATGCATAGCCTCTTCCAATTCCTTCAGATGCTCCAGTAACAACTATAAATACACACACATATACTACAGTGGATATTAGTCGACTATTATTATAACTGACTGGCCCATGATCCGTATTTAGTGAGATTGATCCTTGATATACCCCAGGGAGCCAAGAAATACCCACGGAATCCGCCAGCAAGTGAACACAGTGTCTTCAATACTATTCTGAGTAGATACGCAGCCCCTACACCAGCTAATACCGTTCTATACACGGAGAACCTATCAGAGGATAACATATGGACAACCTGATCCATGTTGTCCACACCTGCTGCTGACTAGACTCTATAATCATTGCGTGGGAGTATTTTAACGATGGAGTAATTAAAATTATGAGGCTAGGAAATGCACTAAAATTATGACAGGTAATGTTAGTTTTTCTCAATCAACTGTACTTCTTCATCCACTCAGGTAGTGTAATGGCAGTGTATTGATATGGCTGGGTACATACACCAGACAGAGGTAGACTACATAGACTCAGAGGTATCACCAATGCATGCGTCAAAATAATGATTACTCAGTATATTGTGTTGTTAGCTGGATTTACTTGGTTTGTTTTTTATCGGATCCCACGACATCACTTAATGAAGCGAAAGGTTTCTCCATAATTTGGAATGGCTTCCGGTTTGGGAAGAATATGTTCATTAGTGAAGATTGTCACTTCACTGATCAAGTTTTTAGTTTTAGTTTTATAGGGTTCTGTAGTGGTGGATTTCTATTGCAACCTGCTAGCAAATATTCGCTAATATATTGAGGATGACTTATTTTGCCATTACAGTATTTCCCTCCGATCTTCATCAATGTGAGCGTCACTATTGTGGAATTATTTGGTAAGGACATGTCAGTCACAGCATGTATTATTGTGGGTATGCATGGTTATCATACTCCTGTGTGAAGTAACAATGCTGTCCGATGACATGAATGCTATGTATATGATACTGTAATTGTTTGTATTCTAGTATACTGTACTTAGTGCTTTTTCTTTGCTTTCAAAAGGTGATTTTTCATTGTCAAAGAAACGCTCAAACCAAAAGGTAATGATTTAGCTAACGCAGATCGACCCAGTGATTTTGTTGGATCAACCGAATTGTAATAGAAATGACCTCACTAAACCGTCGACACTGATAATAAACCAATACTTATCACGACAACCATTGTACTAATAATGGAAACGCTCTCCTAATTAATTGACTCTATTATTAATAATAGTAACGCTATTATCATCTAATCAGTGAACAGAGTTCGTTTATTACTGATATGAATGAAACTGAGTCAGCATACTCAGATGAGCATCCATTATTGTCAGAGGGCCGCAGTTCACTGCCATGGCCCACCCAATGGAAACCGGCGACTCACATTTAAAAGAAGATTGTGGCCTCAGTGTTCATCGAATCCTGTCAAGCATTTCCACAAAAGAAGCAGTTGATAGAGTATTGTTACTGTTGTTAATGTTTATTCATCGATCAGCACTGTCTTCCATTACGGCCATAGCCTTGGTCTAACTAAAGAAAGCAATATTATGATTGAAACCTTCGACTACAGTATGATCAATTCCAACTACATGGACAGTACAATGTTCCTCTGTATGGGTAAAGAAAGCATCAATACAATACAGTATAAGGCTCTCGTGCTTACTTTCAAATCTCATTTCCAAATTCGGATTCAAGTGTGCTGGTACTAATCTTAGTCTTGCCTGCATGCACTGTATGTGCAGCGGCACTGTCAGGAACTGATGGACTGCGTCAATTGCTGGTTGAAATAAAATGGTTTCAGCAACACTTGATGAGACCAACTCAGATATCTCAGCCTTCCTCTTGTCTAGTTTCTTCTCCAGGGAGTGATTTGGAGCTTGATTGCTGGATTATAGGGTCATGCATGTAGATGAAATAGCAGATTTGTTTTTTTTTATAGGTTTTTGCATATTTTTGAATGAAAGCTATTGGTTATCAAAATCTGTCGATTATAGTTTGTCATTTGCTATAGGTAACTTTATGCTGCCATGAGCCAGCAAAATTACTGAGCCCCATCGATGGAACGTCCCCGTCCTGATGATCCAGATCCTAACCTCAGTTGAACTGAGGTTAGGATCTGGATCATCAGGAACGGGGACAGGGCACAAAAAAAACAACACCGAACTGGGTGCAGGTGCTGATTTAACTACATGCATTGTTGAAACAGTTAATGAGGACTTTGTGCATGACTTGTTTACTAGCTGGAGTGTACATGGACATGCTTTTATTATCATTATTGCTGAAGGTGAAAGTGAAGCCAAAGAATGCATTGTACATGTGCATTTGGTTTTAATAGTATTTATAATTAACCAAAATAACATGTACATGCATGTAATAGGCACATGCATGATATGTCATATAAGCCAAACATAATAAGTTTAATTATTAGTGGGATATATAATTATAATCATTCATTAAAATATCTTTGGTTATACTTAGTGTATTGATCAATAATTAAGCCATTACTGAACCAAGAGGCACAGTTAACAGTTTGGGACCGCAGCATACCAGCTATATATTTAGGTCCTTATATAACTCTGGCAATGCGGATATACTAATAGTTAGTTCACTCTGCGGTCCATTCATGTAGGTTTAAATTGCTGTGTGCCCAGCAAACTACCATTGATGTTTGATCGATCGCGGGCCTATGCTTGTGTGAGTATATAGCCATTCAATGAGGTGTTCATGCTTTATTTCAAGTCAATATAAGAGAACATCTTGAAAACCCTTCACAAACCATGAATACAACAATGCAATAATTTATCATGCTTTTGCAAAATATACACTTGTCATAACGGCATTTTATTGTTTTTAATATTAATCAAAACCAACAGTATGTGTATGTTCGAATGCAATAAATTAATGAGCCCCACCCCCCATGCATTGCACAGCATTTAATTATTCAACACACGCAACTAAAGGGTACTAACATAAACACATATCAATACCATCAGTTTATTGGTCACTAATATAATCTTTTACTTGTGCAAGGTCATACTTGCCACCTTTAAGAGTTATTGGTTGTGGCCGGATCAAATAGCGAATATAACTTGATTCTGATCTGGTTGAATCTGATATTATGCTAACAGATTTAGAATGAGCATATTCTTCAACCTCATGAATTGATTTACGAGATGCAAGGAATTTCACTTGCTCTTCAACTGGACGATTCTCTCTAAAATCCACGAGTACTGAACTACTTTCCTTAACATCATGAGTCACTCCAACTATTTGAACAGTAAAGCTGCCTCCTTTAGTTGAGTGGCAATTCTCTATTAGAAATAGGAAATCGTACATGAATGTCATAATAGCCTCATGCATTGCTAACCTTTAGGACAGATTTCTACACGGAAAGATCTAAGTAACTCTTTGATAATCGTCTGCCCTTTCCCTTGAAACAAGTATTCAGAAACCTCCTTCTTCTCAGGTGGAAACACAACAGTTTTAACAACAAGTGATGAAACTACTTCCGCCACCAGTGATTTCATACCTTCGACTACAGCATGATCATTTCCAACTACATGGACAGTACAATGTTCCTCTGCATGGGTAAAAGAAAGCATCAATACAATACAGTATAAGGCTCTAGTACTTACTTTCAAATCTCACTTCCAAATTTGGATTTAAGTGTGGTACTAATCTCTTGCCTGCAGCACTGTTAAACAGGAACTGATAGACCATCAATTGCTTTGGTTGAAATAAAATGGTTTCAGCTACAATTGATGAGACCAACTCGGATATCTCAGCCTTCCTCTTGGCTAGTTTCTTCTCCAGTGGAGTGATTTGGAGCTTGATTGCTGGATTATTAGGGTCATGTAGGTAATCCTCGACAAGAACATCATTGTCATCCCTGTTGGCAAAAATCAGTTTCCTTATTTGCCCTCTAGAATATATAAACTTGGCTTTCTCAGCTGGTACCGGAATAACAACTTCACAGGACAGCCTGGCATCAACCTCCTTTAATTGCTGATCCATCCTCTTTAATTCATTCTTACATGAGATGCTCGAAACCTCCAATGAAGCAAGCTGCTTTGCACCCTTTACTTCAGCCTGCTCCATTCTCCTTTGTTGTTTCTGGATATCACTATATAGCTTATCATTTTTTATTTTCAGTTCATTCAATTGCTTTTCCTGGCTTGCTAATTTTAACATGTCTGTCTTCAGCTTCTTGCTCAGTGATACCAGCTGTTTCTCATGGTCATCCAACTTCAGCTGATGTTTAGCCAGCTTCTCCTGTTGCACAGTCTTCAACTCCTTGCTCTGTGCAGTGAGAACTCCCTCTGCTTTGGTTAACCGCTTCTCTTGCATCTCCAGCTTCCTCTCCTCCTCTTCAGCCTGTTGCACTACTTGCTGTGTCATTTTTGCTTCGATCATGGCAATTTTTTCATTGAATCTCAATTTCTGCTCTTCTAGCTGCTGTTTGTGAAGCTCAGCTTGTTCAAGTAACTGCTCCTCCATTTTTTTGTTCTGCTCCTCCATCTTCTTTTCCTGCTCGTTCCTCTCCTTTTCCTGTTCCTCCATTTTCTTCTTCTGCTCCTTCTCCTGTTCTTCCATTTTCTTCTCCTGCTCCTCCATTTTCTTTTTCTGCTCCTCTATTTTTTTCTTCTGCTCTTCTAAAGCCTTTTCCTGTTCCCCCATTTTTTTCTTCTGCTCCTTCTCCTGTTCTTCCATTTTCTTTGCCTGCTCTTCTATTTCCTTCTCTTGTTTGTGGATTGTTGTCTCGAGAGTGGCTATGTTGTTCTCTAGAGCAGACATCTTGTCTTCATATCTCAACTCTAATGCCCTCAATCTCTCTCCCATGTCCTGGCTCAGGCACTCCAGCTGAACTTCGATTGGTCGTTTAATACACTGCCGTGCCTTGTGCTTCTCCAATGAATGACGTGGGAGGGTCTGGCCACATACAAAAGGACAATCCTCTAACACATAATCACATCTGTTGATGGTAAAGAATTCAGTAGAATGAACAATAATAATGCAGACAATATTACACAACAAACTGGCTGCTACCCAGTTCCCACTATAGTCAGGCGTGGGAGATGTAGTGAGATATTATACATTATGGCATCTCTATCATAACACATGGTACTATAGTAGTAAGCAAAGTGATAATGATTTAAAACATCACACATCAGATATTCTATGTAAAAATATTCATCCACCTAACCCTCAATCTAACCCCAACTACATACATGATATAGATAATTGTGATGAAACTTACAGCTATACCTGGAGGGCTAGCTACTTTGATAAGAAACCACTAGTCAAGCTATAGCTACTCAAAGGTTAGCCTTTTCCCGTTTCGGGCTTGAAATACTGTGTGATCGTTCTACTCGTTCTACAGTAAACTACCCGACCAATTGGCGTAACTGTATAAACGCCTACATTGTGTTTTCATGGCTGTGAGCCTTTGCTGCGGTTTCAAACCCCGAAATCATCTATAGCCACGTACATAATGTGAATGGGCTGATGGCAGTGTACGTATTAGTATGCTAGCTTAGTGCTATGGGTAGGTAGTTTCAGACGTTACAGCTAATAATATATGGCTAGTAGTACAAACCTCTCTTTAAGGTGTCTGCTACTGTCTCCCAGCTCTCCTGTCCATCGACATCCACCATCTTTATTAGTACAGTATATTTTAAGGGACAAAACTGAAGCATTCTTTCCCTTGTCTAGCAGCGTTACAAACTTCACCCCGTTACAGCAAGGACACGGTTTACCGCCATTCTTCACCCTTAGTATACATACCTATAAAGCAGTAGCACGTCGATAATACAAATAGGTCTAGCACAATGCATATGCCAAAAGACTGACCCGACACAAGTGTTTACCGCAACAGGACAGAAGATGAGGTTCCCTAAGTACTAGCCAGCAGACCGGGCACAGGAGACCACTATTGGCATCAGGAGCAGTAATAAACATGGCGTCATCGTAACCCCCGAAAGGCAAAGGGCTGCATTCATCTTGTTCGGCTGAAGAGACAGCCATTTTGGGCTCCACGTCCACTGGCTCGTGTTGTGGTTTTTATTTATTTTTTCTTTTAGATAAAGTTAATTAGATCTAGCACGAGGCAAAGCGATCCAGCCACACCTCCGGACTGCAACCACACCCGACCCTATCTAGTCTGGTGTTAACCGCCCACTTTTATTTGCAGATAGAAAGTGGTCTGGGGACACACGTATTCCAAAACGGTTCTGCTGGAATGTTAATTAAAAGGCAACATGTGTATACTTGATCACGTGCCTGCTGAAATAATTAACATTCCAGCAGAACCATTTTGGAATACGTGTGTCCCCAGACCACTTTCTGCAAGTAAAAGTGGGCGGTTACACCAGACTAACCCGACCCCTAATGTAGCGGCCAGCTTTGGGGAATGTACTATGTATTACATTACAGCTTTTGCTCCATTTATTATGCAAATCTATTCACTTTTTCTCTCATTAGGACTAAACATGTAACATTTCATTGATTAGTAAGCACAGGTCAACAAATAATTGTAGTAATAGAGTCTACGGCATGGTTTTTTAATAGAGCGGTTCAGTACAGCCCATATGATCAGGCTTATGGTAATCATGCTCAGCTGGACGCCAGAGGAAATACATGTAGTGAGACTAGTTGGGCAAGGTATTGGGGTCAATTACATTACCTTGATTACAATTATGATTATGACTATATACGCAGTCATCACAGACCAATGATTACGATACATGCATGCATTGAAGTGAGAATACGATTACGAATACACAAATCTGTAATGATTACAATCCATTACAAATACAATGAGCATATAGTATAAATGTATGACTTCAGACAGGTTTTGGTAGCGAGAGGATGAATTTTAAGTCCTACCATCAACACATCTTATAGTTCTGATTGTATCGATGTGGATGAACATGCATTGTCATTATCATACCCATGACAACCAATACACGACACTACACATATGCAGCATGTACACTTTAAATCAGTTACTTTCTTTAATTGTTATGGGTGTATTATGTATGCATAATCATGATTACACAGTATGATTACGATTACAATTACTGGCAAAATCCAAATGATGATTACGACTACACAAAAACTGTAATCTAATACAATCAATTATGATTATAATGGTAATCGAACACAATTCTGGTATATACTGTAAGTCAGGGTAGGTTAGGTAAATATATCTTTAGGTAACTACAATATATTAGAATAATCATGTATAAGTCAAGTATTAAGGACAAAAAAAATATTACTTCTTATATTACTTCTTATAGTACATGTGGGAAAATCATTTTTATAAGTAGATGCATAACTACTAGGTTTGCATGCACACGGTGCATGTGACTCTGCCTAAGGATTTCAAGATGATTAATTAATTCAGTCGACTACTAAAGATTAAAGGTTTTAAATGGACAACGATTCAGAATGATAATCATACTAAACTTCACCAATGATTAAATTATAATTGCTTTTAAAAAAAATCCTTAAATTACTGTTACGCTGTTTCGGCCGATTTTCTCAGTATATCTTCCTTCTTCTTCAACAGCTTAATATATAACAACCTCATCCATATACCAACAGGCACTTGTGCCCCAATCGATGCCTGAAATAATTACAAATAATTATAATACCTTTAACAATAGTAATGGAACCACTCTATTACTGACACCATTGAGCACCAGAGGAGGTGCGACAAGGCCGACGCTAATTACATTCCTGACATTCCAACATGCGCTAGCAATACTTCGGTTTAGATACCAGCAGCTTCTAACAGCATTTTAATACTTTGGAACGATTGGTTACCATACTGATCGCCATATATTCCGATTTTGAGCTTAAATTCTTCTTTGGAAGCGAGAAAAGTGTTTAATGAAATATGAAATTGATGATGCTGGGATCGATGGGGATCACCTGTCAGATGGATGATTTGTACCCTAGCAAAACCCAGCAGTATCTTACCGATCGCCAAAATCACCAGAAATAAGCAAGAAAACAAGCTGCCATTTACCCTACTCTTCATTATTAGATTTGGACTCCATTTTCTCTGAACAAAAACTGGATCACGTGAGGTTGTCGCACCTCCTCTGATTGAGCACACCCATTCTTAGTTACAAGGGTGGGTGTGTCTCAGTACATGCTCCTGTTCGACTACTGTAGTGTTATTCATTTACTTGAATAGCGTGACTCAGGTATCCATTGCTGTTGTGCTGTACCCCAATGGTTGCCACGGCTGAGCGACAATACTCCTCAGGAGTAGGGATACCTATACCTGGGTCAGCTCCTGACGACGCCGTGGACACTTCGCCAGGTGTAATGGTCTATTAATAATAATCACTAATAATAACAAAATTAGAGGGTTAATATAATAATGACCTGTACTATAATTCCTTGAGAACGGTACTCGTAGCGAAGACCATCGGAGAAATAGTCTATGAATTTCTATTATAACAAAGTAAGGCACATTAAGATACATGATTTAGTATCACTAATATAATGTCACTTTAGTTGCACTGTATACGGCCATCAGAGGACAGGGCTGGATAGATGACATCGAAGAGATGTTCACTATAACACCTCGTCGCCTGTTATACATAAGTGCATGGGCAGTAGTTGTAATCAATCATGTAGTGATGGGTTACTTACTTTTTCACCATCTTGGGTAATACAAGGTGACACATTTGAACTATCGTCTGACAGTTGACTTCAATCACATTACGATGGTGCTAGAAGAAAGAACAATAAAGAGAGAATAGAAATATAACTAAGGAATATAGAAAGAGAACGGGGAGAGAGGATCTATACCATTTCATCCACTTCCATTATTGGCTTGGGATATTCGGACAGACAAAGGGCAACATTGTTTACTACAAGAACGATTAGTACATATAGGATTCTAATTAATGCCCAATATTGCCCACCTAGTATACCCACGTCCAAGTCTGATATTGCAGCCTCTATTGTATCGTATACTGATTGGCCGTGGGTGAAGTCAACCGAAACAATCCTCACTTCTCTATTGTACTGCTCTCCTAACGAACATAGGAATGGAATAATGGAATAATAGGATTCAAACCTCACTGATTCTATCTGCTACTAGCTGTAGTTTAGCCTCAGATCTACTCAGTATCACAACATTCAGCCCTTGCTTGGCCAACTATATAGGAAGAAAGGGGAGGGAATATGAAGGGATTGAAAATAAGAGAAACCGTTAGTCATGTTGCCATGCAAAGAATTAAGATGGCCTGGGAAGTAATAAAAAAGGTTATAGACTCGCTGGCCACACCCTATCAAAAGTTAGATAAATTTGAGACACTGTAACATGAGTTGCTGTAATTAAGGGGAGGATTTCAGTGTCCAATGAGATTGCTGGAACCAAGCACAACGAGTTATTATGGACTTCGTGTGACGTGAAGTTAAACTAATGTTACAAAAGTTACAATTACGAGAAAATGGACGAAAAACTCTACAGTACCTATCATTTTGTGCTTAACGTAAAAAGCAAATGGCCTCCATCACCATAAGTAGTGTCATTGATACTGTGTGGTTACATCTGACGCAAAAAAACCATGTTCCCATACCTTTCTATGCTGCATGCAGTAAGTAAAGGGGCTGGTCAGTGAGACTAAAAACATCACACTCTAGCAGTCTCTGAACCAAGAGGGCTGGAGGGGATGGCTAGTCTCACGTTACCAGACCCTCCCACTTATTATGCGCAGCAAGTGGGAGGGTCTGGCAACGCGAGACTAGGGAATGGCTATGTAAGACTATAATAGGTAGTCTCACTGACCAGCCCCTTACTGAAAGAAGGTCTGGCCAATATCCAACTCGCTAGCTGTGACAGACGCCACTATAGTGGAGTCTCAATCAGATTTAAGTGTGGTAAAATTATTAAGTGATTTAAACCGGGAAAAACTGGGATGAAAGAACATAGTATAATTATAATGAAAATTAATTATTATTATTATGGTTAAAGGCGGGGCAGCGATTTTATCATGTGATCCTCGTGTGACTAGAAGCAATTTTATAGCTATTTCCGCATTCCACTGTTGCATGCAGCTAGTGAGTTGGATGTTGGCCAGACCCTCCTTTTTGTGATGGGCTGGTCAGCAAGACTAATAATAGGAGGGTCACGAGGGTGTGTGTATATTAGTAATGTAATTAACCTCTAATGCATAGCCTCTTCCAATTCCTTCAGATGCTCCAGTAACAACTATAAATACACACACACACATATACTACAGTGGATATTAGTCTACTATTATTATAACTGACTGGCCCATGATCCGTATTTAGTGAGATTGATCCTTGATATACCCCAGGGAGCCAAGAAATATCCACAGAAGCTGCGTCCAAGAGACCAGACTGTTTTGATTACCGCCTTACCGATACATACTGCACCAAATACGCACAGTGCGTTCCTGCATACAGCAATTCGTTTAGTTGGTCTGAATAAGAGATCCAATAATGAATTTACCACTTGCTCAAAAGCCTCCATTTTATTGTGGGTGTGGCTAATTCCAATTTAAAATGGCTGATTGGAAGGAATCACTGTGTAGGCTGACGTATGGTATAGCAGTAAATAATCCCGACCAATTCGTGGTTACTGTGAATGAGCTAGTATTGGCTTCCTTGGAACTCACTGTAAGGTTAGCTTTAATGAATTGTTTGTTTGCATAAATATTCTAAGAATTGTCTAACTACTGGTCGTCGCTGCATCGGGTAGCCATATGCCGTAGGGTTAAATCGGCTTCACCAAGTTACTGTAATATATATGGCTAAAAATTAATAATTGTACTTTCAGTATGCGTAAACACGAAATACTGATACGTACATTGTACATGTAATCACCCTATTTAATTAATTACTTTTCTATGAATATTTAATGACCTTACATCCTAATCGCCCTAATTATACACTTAACCCTAACGGTATAAATATTGTAGCTAGAGTGGTCATGTACTCTCTTGTATAAGCAAAAGAACATATTTTAAGTATTTATTTATGCATGATTGTCATTTGCTCCTTCGATCAAGGATCTGGTACAATGCAATAGAAGAGTTTGTGCAAAAGAAGCCCTAAAATATTCGTGATGTTGGTCATAAAATTTATATTATTAAAAGTTAAAATTGATGTAATTAATTTTTGATTGACTTTTTTTATTGAAAAACGATTAAACGGAAATTAAATGATTTCGGTGACGTAATACGTGTTCTAGATTCTAATTGGTCACGTCGGATTTCCGACGGCTGCACAAACTCTTCTATTGCATTGTACCAGATCCTCCTGTATGGATTGGGTCTGGGCTGCCGGACTAGCTGGCTGGCTGGCCACACCCTCCACATCTGTGTAGGGTGTGGTCACAGCTGTAGTTTTGTTCTAGTTACAAATAAAAGATTCAAGTATTAATTTGCATGACATCTTAAAAGAAAATAAACTGTGTTTTACAAGTAGCTCTTTAGAATCACACTAGCAGTTTATCCTTTGTAACTACTCCAGTAGCTAACCTTATTGATCATCTTTCCCTGTATTTTGAAGTGAAACTATAAGCAATAGCTGGATTTGATTGTTGGATATTATTCCGAATAGCTATGGCAAAAGTATGGAACAAAAGTAGACAACCATGTGATTATAGAGTTGATAGTTATGCTCTAACATTCGCATGGCCAGTCACTTATGCATTACAATGATTGTGTTAAAGATCACATGACTTCCTCATTCCAGCAAATGGATGAGGTATATGATAAAAACTTTCACAAACCTGTTCTTGGCAATTGTCTGGTATCAGTTGCTGTCCATCATTACCCAACAACATAGGGAATGGAATTAGTTAAAATCACATAACACTTCCATACTCTAAGCCCTTTCTCACCAATATGAGGAAAGTATCCAAAAATGTACTGAAAAATTTAAAAGAATTGAACTATTTAATTAGTAATTGATGTCATATACATGCAATGGATCTATCCATCTGTTTGTCTGTCTGTTTGTTACAGCGGTTAGTAATACGTACGGGTGCAGTATGTGAGAAGTGACTGGTTAAAAGGATACCATTTATATTGTCAGCCCATGTGTTACAGTGCATAAGTATATAATATGTATGTGTGTGTATATGCATTGTATATATACCTGTGTGTATGTATATGTGTGTGTATATGTGTGTGTGTGTGTGAAGTAGTTTATAATTGGATAATTGTTTGCTTCCCTTCAGAGTATTATAGTAGGATTAGAAGAATTGCTATAATATCATTATTTACAAAATGGTCTATTCACTGTATGTTAAAGTATTTATAATTATTAAATCATTTTTAATTGGGTACTTTAGTTGATCACTCATGGCAACCATTATAGTAATATAACATTGATGGATGAATGAATTCATATTTTGGGGGAGGGAGGGAGGGAGGGGAGAGGGAGGGAGGGAGGAAGGGAGGGAGGGGGGGAATGAGGGAGGGGGCCCGGGGGACAATGACCACTAAGAATTGAATGACTTAAGTAATTTTCTTAAATTTTACAGGTAATTAAGTCAATCCATGTTTTTCAATCAATTATCTCCTGCCTTCCCCTATTCCTGTACCGTATACAATATTAACCACTATAGTAGGGTACATGCATTCATTTATATACTTATACTATTGTATGTATGTATGTATGTATGTATGTATGTATGTATGTATGTATGTATGTATGTATGTATGTATGTATGTATTAATTAGTTGTAATACGAGATGGTTATAATGTATTACAGTGGAAAGCACATGCTAGTATTATAATTCCATGATTGCTATCAGCGTGGGGACTGTTTGGGTTATTATATTTACCATATAATGCTGTACCCTGTAACAGTAATATATATTAATGCTTGCTATATAATTATAGTGTATAATATTATACTATACATGTTACAGTGCTGCTGTATTAATTACTATAGTCATTATTTAGAGTTCACTGTCTGTAGTCTGTACTTCACAGGAATTAACTATACGTATATTATGTCCATGTATTGTTAGCTGAGGGGAAGAGGATGAGGGGTACATGTATTTATTTAATATAGGGCACATATATTTGTACTCATAGTATAGTGTATACATGTATGTATTCTTATATTTGTATAATATAGGGTATATATAATATAAGGTACATGTATTTATTTAATATAGGGTTCATGTACTAATAATATAGGGTATATGTATGTATGTATTCATACACTCATATAATATAAGGTACATGTATTTATTTAATATAGGGTTCATGTACTAATAATATAGGGTATATGTATGTATGTATTCATATACTCATATAATATAGGGTACATGTACATGTATATCCGCTGGAG
>JAYJLX010109543.1:0-20841 GCA_036873525.1 Chalinula nematifera
CTTTTTGCAAAATTGACAACAAAAAGTGTCAATTAATTAAGTGGGCGTAAATCAGGTGTCCGTGAAAGGGTTAAACAGTCATCAAGTGCATGCCAAAACACAATTCAGCACTGATATTCATCGTGCATGACCCCACTCTGACCATTGCCGGGATGCACAAGCATTATCATTGCAACTGAGCTCAGTATATTTGGCTCAGTCTGCAAGGCTGAGCACGGTCCATTTTGCAGACTTGCAGCTGGTATTATTCAAAGCGCGTGCGGCACTTGGTCAGTGATATGTTGCATGCTTTTATGGCCGCAAATACAGGCTGCACAGCTGAGTGCATGCCCAGCTGCCAAGCTCAGTACAAATTTTTGATCCTTGGCTAAAAATTCAGTCAATTTGACAAAAAAAGGTGTGAACCACTAAAAATATTCAATTTCGGTGAATCAATTTTTTTTAACTGACAAAAATGACGAGCTACAGTGGAACCTCTCTTTAACGGACACTCCCTATTATAACGAGGACACCTCTGTATAAAGGACACTTATTATTTCCCCAAGTGAGACTGAGCTTCCTGTACAGTACAACCTCTGTGTAAAGGACACCTCCATTTAATGGACGAAATGCTCTGTCCCCTAGGTGTCCACTAAACAGAGGTATACATCTGCTGTAATAGTTACGAGAAATTCCCACAATATTACAAGTCAACTAATGAGCATGCAAAAAAAGATAATCAGTCACATTACATTAATTAACAATTTCATGCAGTTCATAATGATGAAGGTATATAGTATATACATGATGAAGGTATATATAGTTCATGTATACTGCAAGTATTCGTACTTTTCACTGATAAAAATTTCTTACAGAATTCACACCGGATGCTACATGGGACTGATACAACTTCACAATTACTAATTAATAATTTTTTTCAGTTCCCATATTCTGTAAACAGCAGCAAAGATAAGCATGATGACAACCAAATGACATGCAAGCATACCAGTGCAAGTTTCCCCAAGGTCATTTTGCAGGGTGGAGCACCCTGTTTGAATCTCTCCTTTACTTTTGACGATGTAATCACAACCACAGACTGAAATACGGTAAGGGCTAAACAACAGCTTATCAAGAGTACTAGCATGACATGATTTCTGATGACTTGTGAGTTTATGAAAGCATCATCTTTTTATAGTATGCATTGTCGGTATACCCAATCATTGTCCAAATAAGATCAGACTTAAGCATTCAGGGGTGAACAGTATCAAAAAAAATGAATATAGGTATACGTATTAATCACTTGTTCATTATTTTAACCAACCTTTAGGATGCTGTTGAAAAACAAATAAATCAGTGGCGGGTGACACGCTGCATGGGCATTTTGATAAAAATAATTATTGCAATTAATTCTTTACATGCACATACGGAAATTTTGCATGTATAAGAGTACGATATAGGGACTCATTTTTAGACGAAGCACAATCGCTAGCACTGATCAAGTATAAACATTTATTACATGCATGCATGATCAGCTCAGTAATTATATTATATTATTAAATGACTTGGAGTGCAATATGGCTGGTTATTGCACGAGTGGGCGTGTCATATTTTCACGAGCCGCAGGCGAGTGAAAATCTATAGCCCATACGAGTGCAATGACCGCAGCATGCATATTGCACGACAAGCCATTTAATAATGGTTTTATTATATGGTAGAGCTATATAAAACACTATAATAAACTACAACACAATGAAATAAGGCATTTTTAAATGTAAAAAAACCCCATCGCTCCAACCGGGCTATAAGATGCACGGCGGCTTACGGGCGGTCACAGCGGTATATAGTCACGTTTTCTATGCGTCCACACACCTGGATTCACAGTCGAAGAAGACTATAAGGCATGGTAAAGTGTAAGTTCAGCCTCGAACAACAAGAAAACCACTAAGAATCGGTAGAGAATCCGATTAAAATGCTTGTTCAATTGTCGGCCATGTTTTGCGTCTCCTTATTTCACTATAGTAAAAAGTTTTTGACGTGTATGTTAATAGAGATGTTTCCCCGTGCGCGGAAAGTAGGCGGATCATAGGTGTTCCCTTCTGCTGCCGCCTGCATGGCTGGCAAAAAAAACTCAAAAATCCCGTACATATAAGCATAGGGCGAGCATAGGATTGACACCGACAATTAAATCGCGCTCTTACTTTCGAATGGCAAGGCTATTTCTCTAACCAAGACCACTGAGCAGGTTTGCGATTTATGCGTGACGTCTATTCAGCCTTAGTTTTTGCAAACCCCAGCTCCACTCTTTGCCTCGCATTGTCCGCTATTGGTTGGCATTTTACGGAAGTATACGAAAGTATCCAAGAAATTGGGCCAGTGCCACCCACGCCGGAAACATCTCTATAGTATGTCTGCACTGACACGTGCATGCAGCATGCACACAGAGGCTGCATCCTCACTGCGGCATCCATGTGGTATTATATTCATTGGAGCTTGAGTTTCAACCATGAATGCTATATGCATGCATCAGTCATCAATTAAGCCGTGCCTAAACACAAATTATTATAGTATTCATTGTGACCCCCCTCAGACCTTGGATGCATCGTGCATGCCATGCAAGCAGTCATGCAGCTCAGCCTCCTGCAAGTTCATTTTATAGACTTGCAGTTGGTATTATTATATTTCTAAGCTATTACCATCAGGCATGATTATATAGGCTGAAAATTCACATTCTCCCTAAAACCGTTAATTGGTCATGGCTGCCCCCAGCTACATGTATCATTTGTGGGTTAGATTCATGCAACCGGGATCGAACAAGAACATTTAATTTGTCGCAGCTGTAACATTACATAATGAACCATCAGTTGTGTGCTAAAATCAATTAGATTATACCGTCACTATTGTAATTGACCAATCAGATTGCACGATTAGAGGTGCTTCCCAAAGCACGAGGGCGCGCAGCGCCCGAGGGCTGGTAGTTTATATTTTCGGTACTAAACCTAAGTATTCTATAAATTTTTTCTAGCACATTACAAATATCATTTCGATACATTTTAAAACCTGCTTTAAATTGTTCAAAAAACTCACTTTTGTAACGTATATACACATGCAGTCTACTAGCCGTCACTAGACATCTACAGTACTCCCACGAGTGGTGGCCATTTTATGATTTAATGAAAAATTGAAGTAACAATACATGATGAACCAGTATAGTTGTGTGCTAAAATCAATTAGATTCAGTATACACTATTGTAATTGACCAATCAGATTGCACGATAGACTGATGAGGTGCTTTATTTTACCCCGGCAAAGCAGCCTTTTTGCTAGACTATTTCTTAAGTTTCGATAAAAGTTCTTTTTGTTCATGTGAATGCTAAACGCATGTCCCATGATAGACAATAACCGCTATTCGAATCGCTTCAACTTCAAAGCCAGCTCTTTCCACTAAGAGACTAGTTCTCCGGCAATGCAAAGCACCATTTTGATTAAATTATTATTATATAAATTATTATCATGCAGTTATTCATCAACAAGGTTTCTATGCATGGAATCCCTCACGGGAACCATAGTAACCTTGCGCTTCGCGCTCAGTTACTATATTGTTCCCTCGGCTGATTATATAGGTTCATAGAAACCTCGTAAACAGTATCTAACCTATATAGTGTACTATTATGGCCAGCATGCAAGCGGCAATTCAGTATGCAATAATGTTAAAATAAACATGACTTCTTTTTTGAATTGCACTGATCATTGGCAGAATCAGCCAGGCTGCATGTGCAGTCCAGCTGCACAGCTAAGTGCACACCTGCACTGCCAGTGCATGCGGCAGGCATGCACTGTATTCATGGAGCTTGAGTTTCAACCATGAATGCTGTATGCATGCATCAGTAAACAGTCATCAAGCCATGCCAAAATGCAACTTATATAGTATTCATTGTGACCCCCCTCAGACCTTGGATGCACTGTGCATGCATGCAAGCTAGTCGGCTCAGCCTCTGCCAGTCCATCATTTATAGACTTGCAGTTGATATATTATTACAGTCCATGCAGAAATTGCTGTTTTGAAGAATTAATAACCATCGATTCACACTACAAACGTAATAAAACGTAACGTTAACCATAACAAAAGGGAACTATATTATGATACATGGAAAGAGTACAAATCGTATATAACTGTAACGTAACTGATGAATAGAAAAAATTTCAATTCATTATGTTAATTACACGGCCACAATTCGTATTCTTCCCGTGCATAAGCTATAGTATTATATAGGTTACTAATACTGAATTGTATCCGGCTTACTAACTGCAATTATATATGTTAGCAATGCCATTTTCATATCAAGAAATATTATAGCAGAGAATAATATACCGTCCTTTGCACTGATAAACTGCAGGAAAAGAAAGTTAATTCAGTCCGTGCACATGATGACCGCCTGTTGTGCGGCGGCACTGGCACACTGTTAAAAAGGTAGCGTCATCAGAACACCAAATTTTGGTGTCAATGGCGGCTGTGCCGTTTTGACACCAAAAAATAGAGTTATTGTGACACCACAAATGGCTTTACCTCGACACCAAATGGCTTTACCTATTGACACCAAAAGTGTGACTCTAATACCTTTTGGTGTCACAGTAAGTCCATTTTGTCAAAACGGCACAGCCGTTGACACCAAAATTTGGTGTTCTGATGACGCTACCTTTTTAACAGTGTGCATGTGCACCCCCTGCATGAGTGCTGAAAAGTGCATACATGCAGTGCTGCAGCATGCACATCAGTGCAGCAGCCACAGTGCCAGCAGCCCCTGCAGTGGCAGTGCTGCATGACCCTGCATGCCGAAAAGTGCTGGCAGCTCTGCACATTTGGCATTATATGTCACACGCTCATGCATGCATGTTAATTATTATTTCACTGGCCATGAACCATGCATGCATGCAGCATGATGGCGGCACTACATGTATAATCAACACATGGCACATCCGCCTGCCGCTAATGCAAAAAAGACCTGTAAAAATGATGTAATCCTGCCAAACTGACGCTGTCAGTTTGAACTTGCCATATTGTGCCATGCCAGCTGGTGTAACAGGCCTATATAAAGACTAACTTATATTGCGGCCAGCAGGATAAAACTGAGCAGCCAAAGCAGACTAAATGGATCAGCGCTACACTTATGGCAACTATCTTAAAGCACTGCACCAATGGCCCACAAATTCTACCCCATTATATGAATATGTCTTAGACGAGCAGTGCTTGATTCAACTAGACCAACCTGATCGCGATCAGCTAAGGAGGCCAGGCTCGCTAGATGCTGTAACAAGAGCACTCATTGACAGGATAAACTTTTTGCTTTCAAACGCAAGCATCACTGACAAATCATGGGTTGTAAACTTCTATGTGGGTAAGACATTCATACAGCCAAAAACGACAGAGCCTTTTCAGCTGCATCAGCCATCTTCATGGTTAAAAGATGGCATCAGCAGCCGATGGAGTGATCATTGCAAAGCGGTCAATGGATACAACAAAATATGCAGCATGATAATAATTGCTGCAATTGCACAAGAATGCGTACCACGGAAGCACACAGGCGAGTTTTGTTATCCAAGCCCAGAGCAATATGCTCTCGTCTTGGAACAGAGAATAATACATCATTATTGGGATCAAGGAGATACAAGGTGTGCTAATAAGACTGTTGCCAGTGGAGGTCATGATCAAAAGGGCTCGGCTGGCTACATACTATATCTGACATATACACTTCAATTGAAGATATAGTCTTGCAAAGTAAGCTGCATGATGCACGACGCATTATATTACGATCTATGCATGCATATATACCAACAGCACTGCATGAATTTCAAATTTATAAGCCAAAGTACATTAAAATGCATGCTATTCTTCTTCACTGCAGGATATATATAGGTTTGGGCAGGCCCCAGCAATCTCGCTACTCCTTTCTGCATATTGAATAGTCCAGTATAAACAGCAATTTTTATTTTTTATAGTGCTTTTATATGCTACATATAGTCGCTGCATGCATGCATGCCATATACATGATGCCATATATGACTCTGCGTGTGCTGAAATAGTTCACATTATATATAATACATGTACATGAAGGTATACATATGCTGGAAAAAAAAGCCAAAAGGTACTAAATAGATCTCGTATATCATGACGCAGGATACCACGTCCCAATTAAAGGGCCACATGCATGCATGTAAAAAAGTATGGTGCTTCAGTAACACCATTGCAAAAGTGCATGGTGTTCTCATGCATGGCCATGCAAATTAAACACTTCGAAGGTGTTTAAGTGATGGAGTAACACTGATGCATGAGTGCATGCTGCAAGTCATGCAGTGTATACTGATTTCTAATGTTTTTTACAATCCATTAAAATTTTATACCGGTATTCTTAATTCAGTCCGGCCATCAAATCCATCCATTCCATTGCCATGCCGGGCTAGCTGCTGCACTCAATCTAACAATTAGAGTAAAAAAGGACATTTTATTTTCGTGAACTCTTATATGAGTGCATGCGCAGCTCTATATTGAATGTATATCCCCAACCCCTAGAGTATACACTGTTAAAAAGGTATAGCATCATCAGAACACCAAATTTTGGTGTCAATGTTGGCTGTGCCATTTTGACACCAAAAAAATGGACTTATTGTGAAAAAAATGGACTTATTGTGACACCAAATGGTGTTTGAGTCACACTTTTGGTGTCAAGGTAACACCATTTGGTGTCACAATAAGTCCATTTTTTTTTGGTGTCAAAATGGCACAGCCATTGACACCATAATTTGGTGTTCTGATGACGTTATACCTTTGGTTAACAGTGCAACCATCATCCTGCATTCACTGATTCCCTGAGAGGAGGACAACTGAAAGGAATGCTACACTGTTAAAAAGGTAGCGTCATCAGAACACCACATTTTGGTGTCAACGGCTGTGCCGTTTTGACACCAAAAAATGGAGTTATTGCGACACCAAATGGCTTTACCTCAACACCAAATGGCTTTACCTTGACACCAAAAGTGTGATTCTAACACCTTTTGGTGTCACAGTAAGTCCATTTTTTGGTGTCAAAACGGCACAGCCGTTGACACCAAAATTTGGTGTTCTGATGACGCTACCTTTTTAAACAGTGTACATGTTACTACATTACTACATTACTACATTGAGTGAAGGGTATAGCTACATGTATACATGTAGCTATACCCTTCACTCAATGCATGCTAAAAGGTTCATCGCATAATTTATTTTGCCATGCAGCATGCCCATGCAATAAGTAGAAAAATGTACTTGCAGTTTTTGAGCCGGATATATATTTTTAACTGCATGCATGAATGCAGTGCATGCAGCATGAATCGTGCAGTGCATGCATGCATGTATAACTGCATATGCATGCATGCATGATGCCATCAGGGGCTGCATGCATGGGCATTATGTACTTACAACATTATCTCAGACTACGCATGCATGCATTAGATATAGGAGCATGCAAGCGTAATATATTTTCATATACATCATTTACACTGTTAAAAAGGTATATAGCGTCATCATAACACCAAATTTTGGTGTCACTAGCTGTGTTGTTTTGACACCAAAAAAATGGACTTATTGGGAAAAAAAATGGACTTATTGTGACATCAAATGGTGTTTGAGTCACACTTTTGGTGTCAAGGTAACACCATTTGATGTCACAATAAGTCCATTCTTTTGGTGTCAAAACAGCACAGCCATTGACACCAAATTTGGTGTTCTGATGATGCTATACCTTTAAACAGTGTAATTGCCACATAATGCCGCATCCATGCATGTCTGTACTATGATGCGTAGGCCTGAGGAAATTATTCCCGGAATAATTTAGGAATAATAGGCAGATGAAAGAATTGAGAATAATTCGGGAATAATAGGCAATGTAATCAAAACCACACCTAGTTTAATCAACATAGATACATTTATAGCATTGTTTGCAAGACTATAATTTAGTTAGATTTACAATATATGAAACTCCGGTACCATTTTATGTTAAAAATCAAACCTTCATGATTTAGTCTTATGTTAACTGCCTGTTCTATGATGCAAACTTATGTATGAGCTGCATATAATGGAAACCATAGCATCACTTTATACTTCATTACAATGTTCAATGGTTCTCATAACTATAAGTTATGAATTTTTTGATGAAATACTTGAGAATAATACAAGAAAATGCAGGAATAATGGGTGCGGAAATTTTGAGAATAGAGGAATAGAATAATAGGTAAAAATTTGGGAATAATATCCTCAGGCCTAATGATGCGCTGCACTTGCCTTTGCAATTTACAATTCATGCAGTGTCAGTTATGTATAACAGCACTGAATGCATGCAATCAAATTATACGACTGAAAGTTATAGGAATATATATAATTTCATGTCATCGGCATGCAGCAGCAGCATTATAAGAGAGGGTTGCGTATGTGAACCATATTAACTATATAGTGTTATATTAATAACTATTAACCATAATTAAGATACTTGCATGCATGAGTATCAATTTTTGGAATTGTTGAATTCGTCAACTGAGAACATTACAGAGATGATGTACTCAATACTATACATGTAATTAAGTATATACAATGTACTTTCATTGCATGAACGTGATACCGAAGTATCCATTTTGCCCTCCACTCTGTAGCTTGTCCTCCACCTGCTCCCATGCATCTGCGAACGAGTTAGCAACTGTTATGCCCCCACGACTGCTGAATATGCAATATTTCTTTCTTTCATTTGCTTTTGCTATGATCTTGTACAGTAAATTTGTCTTTTCATCCCCTGCACTACTGACAGCAATGTGCATGTCACTGAAGAACGTGACTGCTTTTTGTAGAAAAACAAAAGCCTCTCGAACTGAACTTAACTCCTTATACAAGGAACACTGCTTTGCATTTAATGAAGCAATTTCCCTTTCCATTCTACTTATTTCAGATTCCATGTTTTGCAATCGCTGCTTTTCATCCTCAATGTTTTGTTCAATTTCTCGTATTCTACCTCTGCAGTGCTTGACTTCTTTGTCAGCTTCATACGCAATATATCCACCTCCAATAGTAACTGGATTGAGTGCACCTAGTATCACTCCCCCAACAATGGCCCCAATTACTGCATTATCTTTCCTTTTTTGTGCATCCTGTTCTTTGCATTCTGCTTTACTCAGTGAATTCCTTTCATCTCGAAGTAGTGCTTCATTCCTGGCTTTGCTTTCACGTAATATTTGAACTTCTCCTGATTTTTTAAGTTTAGCATTTTCTTGGGCACTGATTTCTCTCTTTAATGATTTGTCTTTTTCATCAAGCATGTCTCTCCAGGTAGCAACATCTGCTTGTTGTTTTTCAAGCTGCTGCAGAAGTATTGGTGCTGTTTCCTTGATAGTTAATAAGAGCTGCTGAGCTTCTTCAGAGTTAGCTTGCTTAATGCATTCAACTGCTTTTGTTACAAGGTTAAGGCATTGACTTCCATACTTTTGAACAGCCATGCTGACTGATGCGGCTTGGCTGCATATGCTGAGCTGGATTATGGTCATATATACAAGTGGTACCACTTTGGTTGAACTTTACAGCAGAAATGCAAGCATGCACTTGATTACAGTAACACATGCACCATGGATTGTCCTCTACTGCACAGCAGGTGGCAGCTTATTCTTACATATATGGCGGTTTTGATATAACATTAATTGACCTTCAGAGTTTTGCTTTATCATTCCACCCTACGCGAGGCCACCCATGCACACAGAACTTAATTGCATGCATGCATGCGGGCACTGCAATTGTCGGTGCAGGGGGAAATCCCGGTCATGCCACAGCATGCTTGAGTGATTTATAAAAGACAACCTGGCCGGCTTGCATGCAGCCAGAGTAAGATTGAGCATTGAATTATACTAACAAACGTATGTTATAAAGTGATTTTCTTTCACTTTTCTATGCGGTAACTGTGTATAGTTCAAATTTTCACTATGGCATCACCTAATTCTGCTGTTGTTGTGATCGGAAAGGAAACTTTCTCAATCGTTGAGATACCAGAAAAAGATACAACCTTAGTGCGTGAGCAGAGGAATCGACTTTTAGGTGCAATTAATCTCCCAGCTTTAGTAGATGATCTGGGAAGAGTTGGAAATTTCGTTCGAATTGCTTACAACGGAGTTGCTGGATACACCGATTTGCAGATTTCTATTCGTGAAATCGGTGTCGATGTTACTAAGCTTTGTGATAAATCAGCTGTGACAGTATCCAAGTTCAAAACTGCTTCTGGTAGCATACTTGAAGACCTCCACGGCACTTATCAGTATCTGCTTGATGGTTTCGAGGACATTGCTTTGGTAACGTTGGCTGCTGTTGCAGATGTGGCTAAGGACATGGCCACAGCTGCAAATGAGCTCGAGAAAGAATTCGCAGATGAAGCTGTTAAAGTGGAGAAAACACTACAAACAACGATGTCAACCAAGGGCTCTGAAGAGCAACGTCAGAAAAAGTTGCAGAATTTGGTGAGGGAACTAGAGATTAAAAAAGAGACTGCCCAGAAAATCAAAGAAAATGCAGAAGAGGAATATAAACTCTTTGAAGCCAAGTACAAAGAGGCTGAATCTAGACAGGAATCACTCGAGACAAGTGCTTCTAATCCTCTTAAGCGTACGGTAAATGCGTTTGCAGCACCTATGCTTGGTGGGGGGAAAGTATTTGACACCGATAGTGATGCTCGTAGAGCTCAAGAAGCACGTGAGGAGAAGCTCAAGCATTTAGAGGATATGAAGAAGCAAAGGGATCTCCGTCGCAAGTCTCTTCAGGATTTTGCTGAATTCTCGAAGAAAATCGAACATTGTACAGACGATTCCCAGCTTGCTGAGGTGGCCATTGATGCCTTGCATCAGGCCATAGGTGGGCTACAGAACCTTTCAGCTGTTATGATGAAAGCTGCTCAATTTTGGAAGCAAATGCAAATTCACTGTGAGACACTTGCCAAAGACAAAATGAAGAAAATAATTGAAGCAGGCATGAAGCGTCCTGAATCAGAGAGGATTGGTGTGTGGACAGCAAATGGCTTCAAAAAACAAGCTATAGAATACTATGGCCGCTGGGTTGCTCTTGATGATGTGTGTAAAATGTACATGGACAGCATACAAAAGACCCAGAAGGACCTATATGCGTATTTAACAGAAAACCCAACACTTGCACAGGCGAGAAAAAATGTTCGAGAGCTTGCTATAATCTTTGGTAAAGATCTTGCTGAAGAGCAAAAAGCCATTGAAGAAAGGGCAGACAGAGATGCCCAATCGGTGAGACAGCTTCAACAAGAGATTGAGGAACACAAAAATATTGATTGACTGCATGTTGCTTTTTGCGGCATGCATGCTGGCATGCATGCTGCATATGGCTGCACATAAACTAGTTTAATTGTTTGCTGCATGATGAGTGATATATAAGGCTGTTCTTTATAATGCTTTTTGCTTTATGCTTTTTCTTGCTGCTGCATGCCTTATGATATGTAAACTTTTTTTTGCATAAGCTGCATAGTATAGTATCAGTTGTATAGCCGGATATTTTTTACTGTGACTTTATTTGCTGGGGCAACAAAACAAAGAAAAAAATTAAGGTATACATACATGTAGTGTCTATTGTCCCGGCAAAAGCCTATACTTTGTAATATAGTCTAGGATAGTGGGTGGGGTTATAGGGTTAGTATAAGCTATACACAAGTAAAGTATTGTTTAACGGGAGAATAAGCAAAAATATGCAAGTCCCGTTGCCGGGACAGGAGACACAGCCAAATTTTATACTGCAGTGTCAGGTTGTGACTAGAGTCAATCAAGTGGAGTGTGAAAGGAAGTCGCAAAAGGCAAGCTAGCTGCAATTCATTACGCATCACGTGATTCTGATTCAATTGGTATAATTGAAATTTAATAACATTGTCATGTGATCCACATGGTATGCGATGCGCGCGATTAAAAGCATTCATGAATAGAGTTAGGGATGAGGGGATTATTCCTAAAATGTGAATTTTTTAATTTTTTTGCCTTAAAATATTCCACAAATATCTGTTATCACATAAAAACCATTAAAAATCAAAAGTAATCTTCAATTACGTCAGTACGTACTGAACAAGACTGGAAATGGTCTTGTAGGAAGTTATCTGTAGTGCCGCTATATTAGGTCAGCCATACTTTTTTTTTACCTTATTATAAAAATGAGTCTACAGCAATCTATTATTCCTGCTTTACACCAATTATTCCCACATAAATTCTTGGAGACCCTAATAATATATATAATTCCTAAAATTATTCAAGCATAATCCGGCCCCTCCTATAAATGAATAAACTAATCTTGCAGTATAATCAAAGAAATTGAAAAAAACAGATTGAAATATTAACACAATGTATCTCCAATAAAAATAAATCAACGAGCTTAAAGAAACATTAAACTTCTTAAAAAAAAACAATGAGTAGCTGAAACAATTAAGCCACAAGTGTTGTATAGATATATACTTAGATAGATAAATGAATGATAATTATGAATAATAATAATACAGATACACACATAAATACATGCACAGTACAACAAAGATTAAGTCAATAACATGCACAGCATGGAATATGGATTGATATTACACTATACTAGAGCTGCCAGGCTCTTCTCTTGTTTTCCTTGTTCAATCAGATCATGGAAATTCTCTGTCTTGAAATGATCAATTTGAGTATTTAATTCAGTTTGTGGGTGTTGTCTCTTGTACGCTCTGAGACAGTTTGCTTTTGTCCCTGGGAAGAGACATGGGCTCGGTATGGACATATACCTCTGCATAATTAGGTTGGGTATCCTGTAGAGATACTCTGGGCCTACCTCGAGGCATTCTATTAGTAATGGGAGTGGTATACATGGGATCAGCTGGGTTAAAGTACGGATCCGGTTGGAACAGTGCTGACTTGTATTGCGTGGTTTGCTCAGGGTGTTGATTTGCTAAATACTTTGGCTTAGGTGGTACATTAGGTGTTTTATCCAATGCATTCATCTGCTGATTTATCACTGTACCGTTAACATAGGCAGATTCCCGTGCTTCCAGTGCATTGATCTGCTCCTTGATCACACTTCCGTTCACATAAGCGCTCTCTCTTGTGCTGGTAGAGTGTTGCTGTTGATTAACACTACTAGTAGTAGTGTTAGCATCATGAGTGCTGTTGGTAGCATTGTTGATCTGTTGCTGGATAACAGTTCCATTTACATACATTGGATCGCTTGATAAACCAGGTGTGGTTTCAGCTTTGACATTTCTCGGAATAGGCACTGGTGGCTTTTTCACTGGAGATTTATTCACCGAAGGAGAAGAGCTTGGTTGAGTCTGCAATTGGGTTTCGTTGGAAGGTTTGGTTTGTTGTGCTGGAGGAGATTTCCTATTCTTCCTTAAAGATGAGATGAATCTTGTCGGAGAAGTAATGCTGGTCAGCGTTTTCTTTACTATCGAACCACCTCCTACTTCAGGAGCTGGTGGACTTGGCGACTTCCGCTGTGACACCATTCCGTATTTATGATCGTGTCCAAGTAACGATATCTTCCATTTATACAAGTCTTGTTTGTGAGTAGGCGTGGATTGAGTGGAGGATTCCGGACTACTGGAAGGGGAGTTACCCTCGTCTTCAGGGACCTCCACTGCCTCATAAATATGAGACCTTGGTTTTCTATTCTTGAAGGAGTTTATCACGGTGGACTGGTCAGGTAGTGACGGCCGGTGCAGTGGAACTAGGACTTCACGACCATTGGTATCCATATATTTCATATATGGAACTCCCCGCAACACAACTTCACTAGATGGTGTCTTCTGTTCGCTGCCAAGTACCAGGTGGTCATAGGGGCTAGGTTTGCCAATAGTTGGGGGTAGAGAGTTTCCGGCTTTGTGAGTGTTGATCATACTCGTAATCCTCTCGGTATTGCCTGCAACTTTCTGTTTAGTCTCTTTGAAACTCAGTTTTCTCTTCCTGGTTTTCACATGATCTAGTGCTCTGGTCTGCGGATATCATAACGCGCTCCATGATACTGGTAGTCCTGTTACAGAATGATGACATATAGTCCAGACTGTCCGTATCACTGGTTGATGACACAAATTCCTCTTTCTTGCCGTTACTCGAAGCATTAACCTCTCTGTCAGGTGATGTTCCGTAATAATGACACTATAATATTGTAATAAAATAAACACACAGTGATATTCAATACATAGTAACATAGTACAGTATATATAATATTAGTGTTGCCACGATATATCACAATATCAGTTTACAGTGGAACCTGTCTATAAAGGACACCTTCGGGACAGGCAATGTTCTCCTTTATAGAGAGGTGTCCTTAACTTAGAGGTTCAGTATTATATTTCAACTTTGCAGAAGTAATAGGAGCCAACGTTAACAAGGATGCTGGATATGAATACCATGCTCATGAACCAGATGGATACATTTTGCAAGCTCAGCATTTTATTAAGTCAATTATAATGTTATTTTAAATCAAAATAATTAAATAATATTTGTGGGCACGGCTTTTGTCCACCTTACACGGGTCATTTTGCATGGCTGAAGCTACAATGGTGACTGCAACAGCGTTTGTTGTATGGAATAGAGAGGTTCTGTTTATCTGGTGGTTAGTTTCTATGTTAATGAACGGCCTTACAGCCGGGACATCTTAAACTGTCCGTAGTAGAGAGATGTTCATTATTTTAAGGTTTGTTTTAGAGAGGTTCCACTGTATTGCAATATAAAACTTGTGATAACATATTGTGTATAGTGTTATATAAGGCACATTCATTTTCAGGGTGTGGTTTATCATTTAAGATGCAGGCTATAAAAATATAATTAGTCTTCTAATGAATGATATAGAGTTGGAAGGCAAAGTTGGAAGTAGAAAATCAACAAACAAATTTGAGTACAACCTTATTCAGTAGTATTGAAGTTATACCGTGATACGTGATATATCCGTGATATACAAGTATATGTTCCTGTGATACATGATATGATAATTATTGATCATTGTGGTAGCTCTAATATAATAGTATGACAATAATCTACATGTACATACAATGTACATAATGAAACCAGCTTATTGTATATGTTACATATACGGCTAACAACACATTATAAAGAAACAACAAAAGCTATGGCAAAATTGAATCCTACTACACCTTTACAAAAACACACACACATAGTATAGTGCTTGTGAAGCATACAATGATAGCCATTTTTACTATCTTAAAACTGAAAATAGTACCTATAATAAACAAGATAAAGACTATTGTTAACGTAGAATGCACATACCTGATGAGCACTAAGGCTGTTTCACAATACAACTGTTACAACTGGCAGTCTATGTAAATGAATACATGTTTATAGTGACATTGTTGTATAGTAGTTAATATTCATATATCAGTTGATCTGTAGTGTCTAACAATACTAATATCATATTTATCAGTACCATGAGTATGAGTTAGTATCAGAGTCATTGCCATGTCTTCTTGTTTTCTGGTGCAGCTGATGTTCAATGGCGTCTCTGTTATAGTACACGTTATCGTGAGATGAAGAACACGGAGAGGATGCTGTGTTTAGGGAATTAGCTATAATAGAAAAAACAAATTGCAAAAAAAAAAAAATAAAGCCATTGAATTTGTAAACCTGCCTTTATAGAGCTGGCATTATACAAAAAAGTATCAACAAACACTGACTGGTATCAATTGCTTTGAACTACCTTATAAGGCAAGCATTCTTAGTATAAATGAGTACCAATAGTACTACTAGTACAGTATATTGTAGTGGTGTAATGATTAAAGAGCTGTTTATAGTTTCAGTGGCAATGAAACTAAATAAACAGATGTAGTTGTACATTCACTGTACATGTATGCTGTTCACTGTAGGTATAGATATCAGTAATTATAAGGAATCCATTATGAACAGTGTATGTTCACTGTAAGCAAATAAGGATCATACCTGCTGCTCATATACCAAGCACATACAGTACCACGCATGTACAGTACACTCAAAGCTTGTGCAGTTTGTTCATTCATACCAGTTTCGAATCTGAATGAGTCCGTACCTCCAAACTTCAACCAATGTGCAATATCTGCCATGATCCCGTACATCTGGGCGGGCAGCCCAGTGAACCCTGTGTTCCTTATCCTCATGAGCTTTACCGGTTCTAAGTGATTTCTGCTTATAGGGCACTTCAATATTCACTACCATCTCTGAAACAAATTAAAGAAAAAAAGAATCAAAGCAAAAGAATTAAGCTAGTCTCAAATTGAGATATATTTACAGCATAAATCATTAAGTATATATTTCAAACAAACAAGGCGTGGTCATACTACGATATTTTAACTCAATAATGCAACGTCCTCCATAAATCCTGAACAACACGTGCTACGATTAATCTCACACATGTGAGGTAGTTCTAGTATAGTGTACACAAAATAGTTTACTGTTAAAAACAAAAATGGACGCTTGCCAAGCTCAGTGCTACTTCAAAAGTTATAGTCTGTTCACGCTGAGAAATCACCTCTGGTATTATCTGGAAGTGTATTACCTACATGTATAATCATGATGTAAAATGCATATTTGTGGTCAAACATTATAGAATAACGTATACCACATGTTAAAATGGCGACCGACACAACAATACTTTCGAGTGCTTTGCTACAGCTACATTCTTACCTGACTCATGCAGCTTGTGGTAGTCAGACACAGGGATAACTAAATCAAAAAGTCTATGGATCTTGTTTTACAAACTATAACTACCGTATTTAGGAAGGGCACAAACCGTTAAACACTCGACGATCGCCCATTTCTTAGCCGTTTTAGGTAAAATAGTTGTGGTTGGTGGTATCACCTACCTTTGCATGTATAAGATGCAAACTTTACTTTGTAAGCGTCAACTTCTTTAGTAATACATATATAGCTAGATGCGATACAGGCTAAGGATTGCAATGGTGTTTGAAATTTTTAAATAGCATGTATACTTTTGGAGTTATTAGCTCAAACGTAGGTGACTTTTCAGTGTGAACAACTATAGTTTAGGTAGCAACACTACTGGACTTTACAGGGAAATTTCAACTGGTTTACAGGCAAGAGTGGTGTAAACAAAGAGGTTTAAAGTTGTGCCTGCCAGTTAACAAGGTTGCAAGGCTTCACTTAATCTGTGTGTACATGCACTGTACCCAAGTACTGTAAACAGGAAAGGAAGCACAACTACACTGGAGTCAAGATCAAACAAACAAATCACATACTGAACTATAAATAATTTACAAGCCATAAATAATTAAAATATGAATAAGGTTTCATTCTTTGGGATAATACATTGCCTGGAATAGATAATCCATATTGCTAGCTAGATAGATAACAGTGGATATCAAGTAATAACAAGACCAAACATTATGATTGGCCCCAACATGTCCATTGTTCAGAGGTTGCATGTAATATGTTGGCTCTAAGTAATAACAGCTACATGTCTCCTTTAACAACTGCTTCCTAAACTACTTTGTAAACTAATATACTAATGAATGACATAATATTGTTACATAATAGGCATTGATGGAGGTGACATATGAACAGGTATAAGAGCTCATGTATGACAAGTTTGCTGTGAAGAAAAAAATTTAGTGGCCATAAATGGGCGGGCACTCCCATGATTCCATGGAAACAAGGAAAAGTTGTTTATCACAATGAAATGGGCATAGCTTTCTATGTTCCTGAATGGATAAATAATGTGGGAGCTACTGGTTTAACTAACCTGACAGAAGAAATTATGCTGTTCATCGTAATGACATGGTGTAATATTACTGGGCTGGGATATCAGTAAGAGGTTAGAGGTCAAATTGCCCCAGTTATAGCGTTTCTTCCTCTCGTTTACCCACTTCCAATTAAAGTGCACGAAATCATGTTTGATACTGCTCCCAACTGTATCAGTTAGAGCGTCTTGGTAATATATATATTCATCAGTTCGAGATAAGTGAGACTTGTACTCCTCCAAGAACTTGGCAAATGTCCAGTCTCTTTTCTTCATGGGCTCTAGAAACAATGGGAAAGCATCGACCTGTCAATAAAGAAAAACAATATCCCACCAATGATATCATATGATAAAGATGGACAATGGTGGAGAGTTGGGGGGGGGGGGGGGGGGAATATTTTTGCACACATTCTGAGTACGAGTGTCCCCAGACCTTTCCCTTGCTCGCAGATCAGAACGGGCATGGTGAGACTAGTCTTAAGCCGTATAGCCAGATATTTTCGTCGTCTAAAATTTTCGTCAATTCAACAGAATCAAGAAAAAAAAATATATCAGTCACTAATATTCCGTACACGTCAGAGATTAATTTTTGTCAAATGCAAGTGACTGACGAAATTGACGAAATTTTTGACTGCCAAAAATTTTATGCATTATACACTACATATCAGCTACTAATGTACACACCTCATGCCATGAGTCATCATACGGTCTGCTGTAGCTTCTTCAGTACAGCTAACCCCAGCCACAGGTTTGAGATTCGAGGAGAAGTCATATTTCCGAGCATATTTCCTTATACCTGGAAGACTACGGGATGTCTACGATGTCTATTGGAGGCCATAAGAGAGAACAAATATAAACTCAGTCACAACCAACAACCAATTGGTAATTCGCAATTATAAAAACTTAAATAGCCACGCAATGGCAATATAGACCTTCAGCAGTCATACTGATGGAGCAGGGAGCGAGCTGATCCCTGCTTTCTTTCAACCTAATGCTTCAACTTCAATAAAAATCATTAACAAGACCATGCCCACCCCACCAAGATTATGAAATTAAAATTGGGGCCTGCATGGCGAGCCCTTCTATTTTAAATATTTTTTTTTATTAGATCTATTATACAAAATTAAACAACTTAAGGTAAAGTGATAAATAGAAGTATTAATATTAATTATGATATACAAGAATTGAGATAAATAAGTGATAAACATGAAATGATGATTATTAATTTTTGTTATCAAGCACCAAATTTAAATCATACTTATAGTTAGTGAAACAATTCAAACAGTAGTGTCATGTCACACATTAGCAGTAGTATCTGTAGCGGTTATAGTAGTAGCTATAGTAGCTATAGCAACTATCACTGCTGGCACTGGCATTAGCTCCAGCTATCGCTCCTATCAATATGATCAGTGCTACTACCCACCAGACACATGCAGCAATATTGCAGCCCAGGGCAAAGTAACCTTTGCTTCGAGCATCTGCTACATCTCCACGTGCTTCAGCATCCCTAGCCTGTAAGGAGAAAAAGACTAGTGAGATTTATATGTACTACTACGTATACTATGGCTTTGCTATACAGCGTGCAGTAGAAAGTTTCCTTTTCAAGGCTGGTTTACAATATAAATTGTGTTCCTTTGTACGACTGTTAGTCAGTTGATACTGGAATAGAACCAAGTTAGTGTTGACATCTACAGCACTCATTAACACTGTCGTAATGGAACACAAAACATAATTATCGTAAATCAGTCTTAAATTCTATTACACTGAGCTTGTTTATTTACAATCAAGCACTAGATACTTCCTTAACTACCATTGATGCTGGTTGTCAATCGTATGCACTTATAGCTCTGGATGGTAAGAAAAAAAAAATGTGCCTGTGACAAAACATGTGCTTGTATCGAAGCAAGCATGCCCATGCACATGCTGCAAAACGTACAATTAATTATTGTTTAAAGGGGAAGCGACTGCACGCTTATAAGAAATAATTATACGTAATGCATGACAAGAAATCAAGTACTTATGAAGAAACATGTGCTTATGTGTGTATGCTCTTAAACAACCATGCAGCGTTTACGGAATTGATTTCAGTTTAAACTGACACTATTGGCTAAATGTTCTGTAGTTTGCAATGTTTCTCTATCCTTAAATTTGTCAGCTTTAGTGCTTGTACACATTACAATAATATATGGCACATGTTCGGTAAAGCACATACTATAGTTAGTAATTATTTTAAATAATCATTGCACTAATTAGCAGCAAACAAAGGAATAAGCAAGATGGCAAGCATGCGAATTGTAAGGAATATGACCTGACCAATATGAAACTCTTAACACACAAAAGGTTTAAACTGCCCACACTATTGGTACAATTCAATATACCTGCATCAAAAATGTACTGTACATATACCAATGTATATAATAATATATACTAGTGATGTCTGAAAAAAATATTACTATAGTTATTGTTAAATGTTGTTTATATAGCTATGACTGTAAACAATACATAACCAATGTATATGTATGCAATACAGTACCAATGTCTAACTATGCCAGTAATGATATGAATGTCAATGTACAGTATACCAATATATTACATGCCTACACGTGGATTTACATAATGCAAGCGGATACATGGGAATTAAGAGCACAGATTGTAAACATAACATTCAAAGTAAAACATATAGAATTGTTATCAGTTGACATATGCTATATGTAATTGTTCTGAAAAGAACAGGTTATATCAAAGAATCAACTCTAATTGACAAAACCTGAAACAGTAATTACCACCATTTGACCGTCACTTAATTAATAACCATTATCATACAACTGTACTGTGTCATCATACAGTAGCCCTCAAAATAAGTTGACATCAGGCATTCATTTTTGTATACGTTTTGTATACATACTATGAATACTAAAGCTATTTTTCATTGCAACTTTATCACTCAGCGCCCTTTAGTTCCATTGTACTAGAGTAGTCATGTCATAAACAATTTTTTTTAGCTAATAATATAGAATTATGACAGCTGAATGTCACATAGTAAAAAAAAAACAACACTATAGTAATTTTTTTTTGAGGGGTACTGTATA
>JAYJLX010109654.1:0-48095 GCA_036873525.1 Chalinula nematifera
ATCCACTTGGTAGTTGAAGTGTAAAGAAGCTTGACTAAAGTAGAAATCTACATGTATATGTAGGCTGTGTGATTATTGTATAAAGCCTGGCCTTTTGTGTGTGTGAGTAACTTAGTGTGTGGCACCAGTAAGACTAAGAATCTGACATTTTAATATTACTATAGTGTGCAGGACTTGCTGCATGGTGTGAATGTTGTCCAATGTTTGTACTGGATGAATTGTATATACATGCATCACCGCGAGGGTTCAGCACTTTAGTGCTTTCATTATAAGAGTGAGTGATTTTGCAAACAAATTGTAAAAGAATTGAATTTGTCTGACATTAATTGTGTCTAGTACTGTCTGTTGAAATAATATATCCCTTATATTTGGTATTCTATCAATATTAATCACACACTACATGACGTGTACATTGTACATATGCATTCTTAGCTTATGGTAATTCTATTATTAACATTGGTCTCCTTCTTTTGTCTGTAGAGTATTTCGGTGCTGAGCCTGTGTTATCAGGTGAAGAAAACAGCAAAGAAGATGAGGAGGAGAGACCAGATTCCGGTGGAGACACCTCCAATCTTAGTCCAAGGTATAATCACTTATTAGTGGAACTTCGTTGTTGATTTTATTGCATCATGCCCTCTCTCCTCTCCTCCCCACCTTCCTTTGTAGTTCATATCGACGATTCATTATCTCAATGGCCCTGGAACAGGCACATTCTATCCTGACTTCCGTGGGACCCACCTCCTCAGGGACATTCGGTGGAAGCATGATGACAATCGATGAAGTCAGAGAGAGCCCCAGACCAGTGTTAAAGAGCAATAACAAGGCTCAGAGGTCCAATACACAGAGAACAGTTAGCGTGGACGAGTCCAGTAAACGAAAGAACAAGAAGGGTGTTGAGAGAGGGAAAAGTTTCCTTGATAAGAAGAGTAATGAAGATCAGTTATTAGAGAGACAGGTATGGGCGTGGTTTGTGGGTGTGGCTTATTGATTATCTTTGTGTTTTTTTTGCAGGGAATGATAGAGTGTATTTCGAAACTGAAAGAATCTTTAGAGATAGTAATGGTATGTGTCTGTAGTCACCCAAAAGCATTGCTTTATACTTGTAACTCTCGAAATCAACTAGTGTCATTTCAGTAGGAAAATTTGTTTGTAAACATTTCGTAGCCAAACAGAATTAAACGATTTGAAAATTTGTTGCAATTTGAAAAGTAAACTGAAGACTTTTAAGTGTACGTTCGCTAGCACAAGCCACATAACATGGATATAAGTTAATCATAACCTTTCAAAATGACTACAAACTTAAACAATGTGAAAAATTTGTTGCAATTTCTGAAGTATATTTTAAATGACGGATGTCATACAGATCCAAGCTATTAATAGCAGTAATTCTAGTCATGTTAAGGATTTTGTGTGATTTATATTTCAGGAGCAAAATGATGAACAAGATAAAATAATTCAGAAATTGAAGAAAGAACTCGACGACTATAAACTGAGTGACAACTCCAGCAACAGTCCAGCCACTCCTCGTTCCCAAAGAGGGTCCTCTTTCAGTCGAACTAGACCCCACTCTCTTCACAGTGACTTATTTGAGGCTAATAACTGTGCCGTCAAGTGAAGCCACGCCCCCTTTTCACTATCAACGACCATGGTTTAATTTTTTTTGTTACGTAAATTATTTTTTTTCCATTCAATGACAATATATATATTATATATACCCTTTTCTATTATAGCCTTTCCTTGTAAATACTCTCCTGCATGGTTGAAATTATAATTATGACCGTTTTTCTTACTTTTCTTCTTTTTCAACAATTATTTGTGTGCATGGTTTATACTATACAATTATTAATATTTTTTTACAGGTGGAACTTTTTTTTTCTCTATTTTTTTTTTCCTCAGCAGTGTATTATTATATTCTATGTATTTGATGTGGTTTGTTAATGACAAGACAATATTGCTCAACAGTACGTGTTGCTATAGTAAATTACTTGATAACTTATTTATAAACAAAATAATTGATTCTTTTTAAATGAATGCATGTATATTTATAAGTATTGTGAATGAGAGGTGGTGGGCATGTGAAATAATTATTTATTATATAGGGCTACATAATTTATTAATAATTATTGCATAAAATATAATTAATTAACTATCACCGAGATGAGTTAATAACTTTTCCTTGATTTAAACTGAATCTACATGTTGGACAAGTGTCTCTCTGTTACATAAAAAAAAATGTGATAAATTTATAATCAAATATACAATATGCTATGGTGCCATTAATTGGCATGTGATCACGGCATGGGTATGACATTTATAACAGAAACTAAAGCTATTTATGAGGTGGAAAATTTGTAATAAATGGCCCACTAACCGCCACAGGTGGTTATATTTATAGTTATAGAGGAGGTTGCTTATGCATGTGTCATCATTAAAGAGCCTTATCAAGTTCTACTAGATTCTACAAGGTACTGGGTTAGATAAAAAATCTATCTGTGTATCTTTGTATATACGATGTACAAGCAACCTTTTACGATGCATAATGCCTTTAAAGTAAGGTAGGCAAGTCAGTTTTCTCTGTTACAAGAAATTGTAGTATGGAACCACGATCAATGGGGGTGTGGAATCAATAATAATGCTTGAATAGCAATGAGTATGCACATAACACTCACAACCTTCCCTTCCTTTCTGTTTCCTTGTCTCTTTATGTGCTCTTTAAATAGAACTAAACTCACCAGTTTCAGCCATTCTAGTATGCAGCAGTCATGGAAGAAGTGGTTACAAGGTAGCTGTTTCCCCGTTTCATCAGTGGAATAAGGCTCCTTGCATATTGAACAATCAGCCTCTGAAATAAAGGATAAAACAATGATATAGTCACATGCCACAAATTAATGATAAACACAAAAAATACATTCAGCTACAGAATGCACGCACACTAATAACCACACCCACCAATTAATCTCTTAATGGTAATACTTACCCTTATCTATTAATTCTTGTGTAATGGATATCGAGGGTAAACTGTCGATCTTATCTTGTTCTGCGGGCGGAGCTCCTTCAGAGTTTTCCAGCTGCTCCACTAACTATACAAAAAAACAAACATTAATTAAACATGGGTGTGGCTATGCAACAACATAATTCCAAAAAAAACGTACTCTTGCTACGAAATTGTGAAGGACTCCAGCAAATGATGACGTCTGTGGATTTAGACGTTCTATACGCGGAGCACGAAACAGTAAGTCCCTATAACAAAGCGAAGAAATAAAGGATCACAGTTAATACAGACTAAAGGATATGCTATTGAAGTATCAACACAGAGACCAGGCATGGCAATAATGATATGGTAACAATAACAGTATGTGTGTTTGTATAGTAGTGATCACCAGTATATACAGTGGAGATATGGTCACTAGTGAGGGAGGTGGCTATAATATATAATCTTACATGAATTGTGGTGGCGGGGGAATGACCGGTAAAGTATAGTTTTCTGTGTCTTCTAATTGTTCTAAAATAAGACAGTTTTTATTTTAAATTATTAATTGGAAGTTTTTGATAACTTAACCCATCAATAACTGACCTCTAGCTTGAATTAACTGCACGAGATATTGGCCTAAAGTCCTGATCGAAAAGAACATCATGCAATTATTTGAAATTTAAAGACAATGAACAGTTATGATCTACTTACTCTCCTAGGTCAGCACCGCCATTACCTCTGGAAGTATTATCTCGTCTTCTTCTTCGTGCGAAATGAGTGTTGCCTTCATCATCTGACTAAAGGAGACAGACAAGAAGAAACCATCACGATGTTATTAATTAACCAGGTTATTGTAACAGATCGTATCATATAAAAATGCATAGTAAGAATTAAACGACTTTTAAGGCAGATTTACAATACATGGCTTAACACTCATTGCGCAGGTGATCTGGCCTTTTGATATTGGTTTTTATATTGGCATTAACTCCAGTGCAATGGAACACTTAGCAAGCATCATACTGGGCTTTAATAAACCAGTCACTAAATGCATGTCAGTACTACAAGTATACAGCTGGGTCCAATATAAGTTTATGTATAGTGTTTCTATTTTAGAGGTAGCTTTAACATGACTTAGCATACTATAGAGAACTCAAGCTCACTAATGGATGCACTGCTCATATTTCATAGAGGTTCAACTGCTATTATAATTTGGGACAGCTTTACTATGGGATGGGCCACAGTGGATATGGCAAAACAAAAGTGTTAATACAATAGATTTAATATGGAGGATAGTACAGCATTAATGTAGTTAGTTTAGGAATATTTCGTCTTGACAAAAATCTTCACACCATAAATTCCGACACATTTCAGTGTTAATGTAAATTTAATTTTTGTTAAAGAACATTCAACAAGATTTAAGTTTATAGTTTTAACGAAATTTATACTCTAAAACGACTGATATTGAACTAAACTATCTTATTGTACTCACATCGTTGTCTCTGGGTCTAACGTTGGATGTAGATGTGGTTGAAGATGTATTCGTTGAGCGCCTGTTATTGGTACAGTTGATAACTGTTAATAACAGGTTTATTTTTAACTCCATACTCACTGTTGATCTGGTGGGTGTGGTTTTTCAATTTCCTCTACAAATTCCGAGTTACATTTAGGACAACTCGCCTCCTACACAGCAAAAAATATAGTACCAGATAAACAGTAAAGAACACAGGCTTTATTAACAAACATAAATCAACGTACCTTTGACTGAAATGGTGAATTACACGAGTGACAGTAGAAATCTGTCAGTAACGATGATGGCTGTTCTTGTTGAACAAAGGTAGCCATTTTATTCTAGTTCCCTTTAGTTAAAAGGGAAAAAACTTTTTCCAGAAATAAGACAAGGGAAAACCGACTAACAGACTATGGTTCAACTTAGCTACCACACCCACTAGATTACGTTTTATTGTGGGCGTGGTTTTGAAGGAGTAATTTTGCTGATTCAGCAATTAAATGGAAAGAGTTGAGGTTCATAATCTAAATTGGTAAATCTATTGATATGTCAATCTTAATTGTCTCTTTTTAATAGGTGAAGCTGTTGTTTTTTGCCAAGTGTCGTGAGCTCGTAGGTAACATCTGTGAATCCTCTCTAACAGTACCTTCCAATATCACAGCCTCTGCACTTTTAGATTCAGTAGTCAAGGAATACCCTAGATAATTAAATTACCATGTGTAATGGGCGTGGTCAATATAATACATGGAATCTTACAATACCATAGGTCATTCCTTTATTAGGAAGTCCAATACTTCTTACGTTTATACGTATGTAGTCAATACGTTGTTCATGCAGATATGTTGAATGTTTCTTTTGAGTAAATTAAAGATAAATTCTATGATTTTTTTTTCTCCTCTGATAGCATTCAATCCATTAGAGGGTCATTGGTTTTGGCTGTGAATCAATCATTTGTGAAGAGCGAAGACAGCCTCTCCCTCAGACCAGGTGACGAGGTAGCCATTATCCCGCCCATATCTGGAGGATGCGTATATCTCAGCAGGGGCAACACCCTACAGCAGCCATACCTCCATTACATGCAGGATTGGAAAGGAGGAGAGGCAACACCCAATCCCTACAGCAGCCACACCTCCATTATTAAAACGGTAATTTATATGTAACAATTGATACATATTACTCCTGGTGTGTTTTTAATAACTAGTGGGAGTGACTCTGGTATGGTTCTTGTATCCCCCGGCCCGACCCTATTATTAATCAACTGATTATTCATTGATAAACCATTATGTTTGTGTGTAATGAACAGGGTGAAATTTATATTACATATATATAGACCCATTACACGGTGACGTCACGCAGATAATTTTAATATCCTGTCGGCCATGTTGGTGAACTACTTTGTATTGCACGAGTAAGAAAATATTGGTTTTATGCTTTTATTTCAAAACTGCAACGAAATATTGGCTAAATAATCACACTACTTGTCTTTTTATAGTATTCTGCATTGCATTATACCTGTTTTGTATTTACAAATGACCTAACCTCTGAAATCGTAATAGAAACTAGCCAAAATCCCTACTCCTTGATTCGCCTTGGTGCACCAACATGGCGGAAATATCCAATAATGCACGGAAATATACTGAAATTTTTTGAAATGGTTAATTCGTGCAATGGGTCTATACTTACATATGCAGATACAGCTAGGAATCATTTTGAAGGTATATGCAGCAGGTTGTAATAAGAATTACAATATAATATAACTATATAATATAATTATATACAAAGCACTACAAATTTTTTATTAAACACAGCAGGCCAAACAAAGCTGACAGGCATGCACATGGCATGCATGCTTTATGATATTGCTGTTATATAAAACTAGAAGTATTGTAGTATAAAAGACAAACTATATAATGTATGCTACTACTGCTCTGTTTCAGCTTATAGGTACTGCTGTGCTGGCACTGGGCACTGCCACATTCGTCTCATGGCAGTCAGAATCATTACACTCAAGCTCCGCTTCTGTGCATGATATTGGTGCAGCAGGTGGCTTGCTTTCATCAGTAGTTAGTGGTTGTGGTTCTGGAATTGATGTCGGTTCAAACTTTCCATTTAGTTGTTGCAGTTGGTCATGCATGTCATTAATTGTTTTTTGCATTTTTTGCATCATTTTTTCAGAGTCTTGGCGCTCTTGCAGCTCTACTAATTTCTTCATAAAAGCTTGATGTTGTTTATGGTGCTCCTTTTGTTCTTCCATCAATTCTGCTTGCTGTTTGAAGACATCCTTTATAAAGCCATCTTGTGTTTGTAGTTTTTCTTCCATTGACTTTGTTTTAGCTTCTTGGGTTTGTACCTGATTCTGCAAAGCCTCAAGTTTAGATTTATTCTCAGCAAGAGATCCTTTCATTTCTGCCTCAAGTTTCTTTCTTTCTTCTATTTCTTGTTTATGCTTTTTTTTAACTGCTTTGATCTCCATCTGGTACCGTGATTGACTATTACCCATACTTTTCTAAACTAAGCTGTAGGGTAGGCTAGCTACTAAGGCTACACAGAACTCAGTATCAACCTATGAAATGAAATCTGCTGCAGTAGAAGGCTCCTGTCAGTTTTGCTCTGCTGTACTTTCCCCGGGAAAACCCCGACCCTCATTGGTCAGGGATTTGTGTGGTGGCTTAGTATATTCATGAGCACATGATAGTAAAACAGTAAAGAGATTCAGTCAGGCATAGCAGCATCCAGGCCAATCAGCAGTAATCATATTCATTTATGAAAATAATTAAATTCATTGCAATTAAAAAATTTTCCCTCCACTAAACAGCGCAGCTGTCCTTATTCAATTGTATGGATGCCAGAAACCTTAGATTTATTTAGTAGGTGCATTCATTGAACATCAAATAAGCCACTTTCAATTTTGGCTCACACTGTGCCCTACCATCAATCAGCACCCAGCTACACCACTGTATTTAGGCAGTAACGATGTTAGTTTTGCCTAGAAAAAAAAATTGTTTTTCCTGGTAACAAGACAAGGGAACCAAAACCGATCAACATGAGCAATTCAACACTGCACCTGGTTAAGAAACGTACATCGATCAAACACCGCACCCACTAGATTACGTTTATTATGGGTGTGGTTTGAAAGAGTAATTTTGCTGATTCAGTAATTAAATGAAGGAGTTGTCTCATTTTAATAAGTCAAGCTGTTGTTTTTTGCCAAATGTCATGAGCTCATGGGTAGCATCTGTGAAGCCTCTCTAACACCTTCCAATGCACAGCCTTTGCACTTATAGATTCAATAGTCAAGGAATACCCTAGGTAAAGCCGGACCATGTGGGCGTGGTCAATGTAATACATGCAATGATGCAATGCAATTATTGAATGCCATAGGTCATTCCTTCATAGGAAGTTCAATACTTCTTATGTTACAATTTATGTAGTCAATACTTAATTCGTCCATGCAGATATTTCTTTCGAGTAAATTAAACTTAACGTCAATGATTTTTTTTCTCCTCTGATAGCATCAAATCCATTAGAGGTTCACTGGTTTTGGCTGTGAATCAATTGTTTGTGAAGAGCAAAGACAGCCTCTCCCTCAGACCAGGTGACGAGGTAGCCATTATCCTGCCCATATCTGGAGGATGAGTCTATCTCAGCAGGGGCAGCACCCTATGGGAGCCACACCTCCATTACATGCAGGAAAGGGGGAGGGGCAACACCCTATAGCAGCCACACCTCCATTATTAGAACGGTAATTTATATGTAACAATTGATGCATATTACTCCAGGTATGTTTTTTAAATAACTAGTGGGAGTGGCTCCGATATGGTCCTTATATCCCCCGACCCTATTAATCAACAGTTAATAACAGATCATGTGACGGACCCATCAGCCGGAGCAGTGTCATTATATTTGTATTCCATTAGGCTGTGTAAATCAAACAATTGAGTATATTTATACACATGCAGCGCATGTAGGTACAACATTTTGAAGGCATGCTTTTTCTAAAGGTCATCATTGTATTTCAAGCAGTATAGGGAAACCTGGTTTACCATCATTAATTACAGCCCAGTATTTTGTGATTTAACTTTTTCTGTTAAAAATATATATTATATAGTGTTCTATTTTTGTTATATATGTTCTTCTACATTGTATAAATAGGCCTTATAATTACTATGCACTTTGTGATACTGTTTGTTTATTGTTTATATTGGACCATATTACACTACGTAGCATAATTATATTGAAATGCCGGGCCCTCAAGCATTTGCAAGGGATCTGTGATAGACTCAGGGAGAAATGGAATACATGTCAAACGGCCATTGTTCATTGAACACATGTACATAAAAATAAGAAATAGCTATCCACTAATAATGATTCTATCAAAACCAGCTAGGACTTATAGTTGACATAGCTATACTGTAGTACTACTATGTACTAATACATAATTACTATACTGTCTACTGTGGTATTCATACTATACTGAAATACTACAGTGGAACCTGATGGTTAAATCTGGACTTGGAACAGTGGCCCAATATAATGGTTGCTTAAGACCAGTAAACAAATGTGATGACGTTTGAATAGAGCCAAGTTCTACTTTGACGTCAAGTTTGTACTTATCAAAGACTTGAATGGTAAGGAGTGTTCCTGGGGTTCGGGGAAAGGTTTACTGTTGAGTAGGGGAAAATTCAGTTATTTCTATCAGCTCCATAAGACTGTAACTTGAGGTGAGACACTTGTAAAAGGCCAACTGAATACTAAAATTGGTTGGGCATGGTTAGTGGGTTTTAATGCAAACACTATCACACCGACAACTACATAAATCATAAAACTACAACATCAAGTAATACAACCATAATTTATAACGTTATATAAACTGTGGAGTTATGTTCATTATTGGGATTGAAGGGTGTTTACAAACTGTCGTGTTTGCTCAGCAACATCAAACATCAGCGAATTGGTCAGAATCTTCACGAAATCGGACCATGTTGGCATGGTGGATTCCAACCACTTACATAGAACAGATTCCAATCGACAATCATTATCAATCGAAGAATTATGACGAAGGTTGTCCCTGTCGTTTTTGGAAATGCCAAATGCCCGCCCGATCTCATCCCATTTAGAGGATTTCTCCTTTAGCAGAACAAAGACGTTACCCAGGGTTAGTTGACTAGAGTGATTGAGTAAAGCCCCTATAGTTATAACACATAATGATAAAACTAAATACAGCTGCAAAACTAACCTATTTCCCTCCACCAAATTGAATGTGAATTAGTCAGCTTAGCTTGACCTGATAATTCACAGGATAATACTGTCTTGGTTATGGCACAGTAACACATATGGATAGAATTAGAGGCACAGCCGCTAATGATGGGGCAAATCTTGCACAAGAATGCTTCCTCAGGCTCATCCAACTCCCACCCGAATTGCTTCACGATACCCTTAATGCAACTCAACGCCACTCCACGTATTTTGACACAGCGATCAGGGACTTCATGGAGCTTGGCACGTGTGGTCGTTATACCGATAGCAATGAAGGAGTTGCGTTCTATTAACGTGACGTTGCAGCCTAAATCGTGGCACGTTAGTGTTATCTTGTTACGGTATTGCTGTGCGACCCGAGAAATGAAGAAATGAATATTGTTGATCCCTTCACGTGCTTGGACTTTGGTTGTTAGCGAGGTGAATAAACCATTGGGTACACTTTTTCTCCATGTAAGAAGCATAGGCTCGATCGGTAGTGAAGTATTAACGAAGTCTTCACAGGGGTTTGGATGCACGGTAAGAATGCATGGCATGAAATACTCGTCGGTGTCTGGTAATGAACTGATGATGAAAAGGTGATCCATGAGAGCTAGGAAATCACTTTGAGAAAAAATGTCTTCTCTAAACCCTTTGCAAACTCGAGCAAGAAACTTCTTATTGAATAATCCACGGTGTTTGAGGTTTTCAATGTCTTCCATTGTCATTCCAAATTTGCTGTTATTGAACGAGCAAGCTGCAATAATCTCTGATATTTTGTCAAACAGGAACTGCGGGTTAGTGAACACTACGTTAGGAGCTACACTCGGGTAGTATAGACAAACATGCAAATCATGGAAATAGTGTAAAACGGCTTTCACCTCTTCATTTGACATCTCAGAGACGCTTCCGATACCCCACAAAATGGAGAGTGGTACCATGCCTTCGTTTTTGCCAGTTTTAATGCTATTCATGGCCAGTTGGAAAATATACCATGAGAGAGGTATTTCTACTTCAACGTAATTTTCAATTACTAGCTTTCGAATTTTGGAGGCCAATTTTTTAGTTAGTTTGTCTCTGGCAAGTGTGTTTAGCGAAAACATCATTTTATCCGTACCATTAGAGTAAAGACAATCTTGGAATGCTGACAAATCTTTTTTAAGTGTTTCGTTTTTTTCTTCCTTACTCTGACCACACCCACCTTTCTTATATTTGTCGTAATGAGTGCCAAGGATTATGAACATTGGCTTCTGATACGATTTAACCACCTTGGTTCCCTCCATCCTTGGCTTTCGAATTTTGGACTTTGAAGAGACAAACGAACGAATGAGATCTCTAGTGGATATTTGCCTTTTCTCGTCTCCAACTTTCACACCTTTGACGGAGTAAAAGAATTGGGCAGGATCTTCCAAGTCTTCATCCAGCTTGAGTAGAATGAGATTGACAGAGTTGTATCGAAGGAAAGCGGGTGCGACATCAAGGAAAGCTGCTTGCCCACCAGTATCACAGGTACTCACAAAATGAGTAATTCCGAGATTTTGCAGATCCTTGTTTGACTTAACTATACTCAGAATGTTTCTGGCGATTTCATCACAAGATGAACCGGCAGGATTTTGCTTTAATGGTGTATTCAATGTATCAGTAGATGTGGCTAAAGCTCCAGTAGAGTGGGGTGTCGTCTCAATGTTTGTTGAATCTTGAGTCGGATTATAAACTGGAGCTGAAAGATGATTGCCTGCTTCCGTTAACTGCATAGTGAATCCTGTAGCCTCCTTCCCTTCAGCCACTGAACGTACATACGTAGCTAACCTATCCAGTAGTATTTCATGGGTTGCATGCTGCCATTGGTCTCCTCGGGCAAGTAACAAGTCTTGTTTAACCGGAGCAACAGTCTATTGTTTATCGGCAGATGTAGTTTGAGGTGGCTCCTCCTCCTCTTCATCAGAGTTCCACTCCGAATCACTGTCATTATCATCATTATCTTCCTTTGGCTGGGGGTGTGACTTTATTGTATCAGCTTTGTAGTATTGCTCTGGTTTCAGTACAGGGGTACTGTCATGTTCTCTCACTGGTTCCTGACCTGTCAATAATCGTACTGTTGATGTTTTACCAGTACCAGCAGCACCACACAGACCTATATATAGTATACGCACACATTAAATAAAGTATGGGAATAAGTTGACATTATTGTATACCTAGACTGGATTGTCTTGTTGTTATAGTGCCTCTGGCAGCTGCCTTTTTGAGGTAGGGAGCATAATCTGGATAGAAAAAATAAAATAATTATCATTACATTATAAACTTGATATTTACTGACCTGGTGTGGATTCAGGAATATTTAACCATGGTTCCTCTGCCATTTTTCCATACTCTACAAACTGATAAAGGACATCAGATGTAAGTATAATGAGTTTACAGGTTCAGTGCATATATCAGAACCAACCTCTTGAAGGTGAGCTGGGAAGGACCGAAAATGTGGGATATTTGCAACACTGGCACAGAACTGAGGAAACTTTTTCAATCTCTTGCAGCATTTCTCTAAAGCTGCCAATCCAAATAACCGGTGCATCTTATTGGAAGGAGGTTTCTTTAATGCATCAAAAATAAACTCTAAAGCCAAGTTCCGCGACATTAACCTATTAAACATATACACAATAACCGCTGTAAACAATTACTTCTATACATTACTGTAATGCATATGGATCTTTATACATGTATATGCATACATGGATTGGGAAACTTTGATTTGCAAGTCTTTTTAACCCTCTACCACATATACATGCATATGGAGGAACCTTCTATTGCTGAGCTGGCAAAAGAGGGTATCGTGGTTGTGACACAAGCACACATCAATGTGCATGTACTATGTAGGAGGAGGTTCCCTTACGTTCCTATTTCATGGTCAATGATTCCTCCAAATAATTCTCCGGTGATTCGAAGCTCTTTTTCTGGAAATTGTGGGAAGAACTTGCACTCTTCAAACAAGTCCTTCAGCATACACACAAACAGTTCCTGTCAATATGGAAGTTACACCGTAACACAATATCTCACTGTAAGGCTAGGTTTATTTCATTAAGTACATGTATAGCTATAAGTATCACATGTATGCAAGCGCATTTGCAATGTACCGTATTTCCTCGAGTAGCCGCTGTGGCTACTAAAAGTTTCAGCTCAATTTTTGCCCCCCCAAAATTTACATTTTTTGACTTTGAGGATTTATACCCGCTCTGGGATTCGAACCTGGGTCTCAAGCTTCGCAGGTAGTAGCTCTACCTTTAAACCACTTAATCTTTCCACTATACTAATGCATTGATAAAAATAGCTTTTAATGTGGCTACTATTTGGGACACGGCGTCTATTCGAGGAAATATGGTATACCCCACAAAAAAAAGCTAAGTAAAGAAGAGTCAGTGCTGAGTAATTAACACCTTGCTACCAGCCTTGTACTTCAATGGTAGAGTAGAGTAGTTAAATGGAGTAGCTGTGTGATAGGAAATACTGGAGTATGCACATTTGGCAAGCCAAGTGATACGTGCCACACATTTACATTGGTTTGATTCATGTAAAGTCTGTTCATGTTAACTATGACCTTACGAAAACGAGGCTATAACTTTATGACAGACTGCATGTACTACAACTTTCATTTTAGAATAAAAAATGTTTGCTTCGTCGCTGACGTTCATCTCGTATAGTCAATTCATTGATATTGAGTAGAAAAAATCTTCTAATATCTTGATTATGGCGTATTCTGTACTCTTGGATGTGCAGAGCATATAACAGGGACAAAGAATCTTGCTACTGAAGGTAGATGCATGTGGTCTACTACTGCATGCATGAAGTTAGACAAGGTGGTAATAAAAATTAAGACAGTAGAACGTGTAAATACCCAGGTAGGTCAATCATATAGCATCAAATTACGTAATAGTAAATGTATAAAACATGCATGTGCAGAGTTCGTTCTAACTTTTTCTTCCTTAAGTGATGAATCTTTAAATTGGTTCAAAATCTCCAGTAGTTCGTCAACAGTCATCCTTCCATTGTATATAGCTTGGAAGTAAGCATTGGCCTTCTCCTCCACTTCCTTCGACGGTTGCTCCATCATACGAGAGAACAATGGATCTGTGAATAAAACAGTTTGAATCTAAACTCCATATCCCAGTATTCTCACTAGGTCTTTTGCATGGTGGTGTTTTATTACCAGTTTTGCACCACCAATGACGGGCAAAACGAGTGAGTACACCATGTACCAGTTAACCACCCGATTTCATTACTTTATTGCAGTATACATAGTAAATGTATAAAGTTAACTTCATTACATATACTCAAAAATTGTTAAGCTTGTGCTGGGTGGTATCACCAGTTTACAAATTTCTATAGTGAGAACACTGCTCCACCTTGATCACTATTCTTCTTGACTTTGGCAATATGGTCATCATCTGACACGTCCCCTCCGTCACTGATATCAGATGATGATGTCGCTGCGATACTGCTATCGGTGTAGTTGCTTGGAAATGAGATATGTCCAATAAGGTCCTTAAATTCCTCTAAAGTCAATGTAGTTGTGACACCCCCTCCGTCACTGATATCAGGTGATGATGTTGCTGCGATACTGCTATCGGTATAGTAGTTCGGAAATGAGACACGTCCAATATGGTCCTTATATTCCTCTAAAGTCATTGTAGTTGTGACACCCCCTCCGTCACTGATATTAGGTGATGATGTTGCTGTGATACTGCTATCGGTATAGTAGTTCGGAAATGAGACATGTCCGATACGATCCATATATTCCTCTAAAATCATTGTAGTTGTGGCACCCCCTCCATCACTGATATCAGGTAATGGTGTTGCTGCGATACTGCTATCGGTGTAGTTGCTCGAGTAGGCACTTGTGGCAAGGTTGGGTAAGGATTTCTTGTACTGTCTAACCAGAGGAGATGAGATGTGATGTACGGAGGGTCTGCCCCCTTCAACTAGTGACATATGTGAATGATTACGTGAGGCATGTGAGGGTTTCCTCTCCAGTGGGTCTTTCTCGACGTTGGGTAGACCAGTTGAAGTTGTCGTAGTTGTGAACTGGGAGCTTTGATTGACATGTCTATGACTCTAACAGAAACAAAAACAGATAACCAATAATTATACATATACATGTAGATAAATAGACAGACAGACAGACAGACAGACAGACAATGGCAGCTCAATATGAGGGAGGGCAACTGAGAGTGTAAACTATTACTAAGATCAGTACAGTAAACACATACATGCATAATTTAAAGACTGAGAAAGCAAAGATGTAAATTGAAGTGCCAAAATAAGGGTTATTGTATTCGTATGTAACCAAGTATATAATACTGAATTTAAATTCTGGGAACTTTTCATTGTACTATTGAATGGTTTTGGATTAATACTTCTGATAATCCGAATCATTCAATAGTTCAATGAAAAAGGAAAGGAAAGGTGTCCTTGAATGGCTTGTGCATTAAATTTTTACCTTAATTTTTGTTTTTGGTTTGTCATTATAAAGTTTAAACACTAACGTAAAACCAAAAACAAAAATCATAAGGGAAAATTAAATCACAAGCTATTCAATGACACCTTTCTTTAAGGCTAACCAATGGCTTCCTTGAGTGATTACTCCAGCACATTATTAAATTATTCTATAATCTTTAACCACAAAATTTTTACAACAAAATACTTCCAATGGTTTCAATATGGAGGATAGTATAGCACTGTATTAATATTAACGACGTGGCTAGAGTACCGGCAGGAAGTCCATACTTTGCTTAGTCTGGTGCCCCGCCCATTTGCTTCCAGTAATGGTCTGGAGAACCTAAACTCTCAACTCGTACACGCTGCAACTATAGTTGCAGCCCAATCAGATCGCTTGATTTAAAACGTCATGAGCCACACCCACTTACCTCGTTTCTTAACTATAGATCGTTTATTACAAGCCCGTCCCTTTTGAGCAAAACGTCATCAACCGCAGCATTCCAGTTGAACAACTCGAGAGTTTAGGTTCTCCAGACCATTACTGGAAGCGAATGAGGGGGGCACCAGACTATACTTTGCTTGTGTATAGCTTATACTAACCCTATCCCACCCCTAACCCTAAACTATATTACAAAGTATAGACTTCCTGCCGGTACGTTAGCCACTTCATAATATTAAACTTTTATAGGCCCGTAAAAGCACTTTTAGGGGCCTATAAAAGTTTAAACGAGGTTCTAAAACAATTGAACTAAACTATCTATTTTGTACTCACATCATTATTGCCTCTGGATCTAACATGGGATATACATGTGGTTGATGATGCATTTGTTGAGCGCCTGTTCAGTGTTAGTATAGTTGATAATAATTGTTACTATTTACTAACATAACAGGGTTATTTTTTTTAACTCACTGTTGTTGATGTGGTAGGTGTGGTATTTCAATTTCTACCTTGACTTCTTCTATCAATTCAGAATTACAATTGGGACAAGAGTCACAAGACGCCTCCTATACAGCGAAAATACACTTATTACAGTATAGATACAACAGTATTAGAACACAGGCTTCACTGACAAACATACGTTAAAATACTTATCAAAGTACCTTTGACTGAAAGGATGAATCACACGAATAACAGTAGAAATCAAGCGGTCGCAATGGTGGCGGTTCTTGTTGTACAGAGGTAGCCATTTATTTACTCTATTTCCCTTTAATTTAAAAGGCAAGAATGAGAGAACATTATCAAGCTAAACACCACAGTAGTGAACAGTGAACCACAGCATCAAGTATGCACATAGATCTAATTAATTTTATGGGCGTGGTCAGATTTTTGCTGATTCAGCAATTAAATGGAAAGAGTTGAGGTTCATAATCTAAATTGGTAAATCTATTGATATGTCAATCTTGTCTCATTTTAATAGGTTAAGCTGTTGTTCTTTGCCAAGTGTCGTGAGCTCGTGGGTAACATCTGTGAAGCCTCTCTAACAGTACCTTCCAAAATCACGGCCTCTGCACTTTTAGATTCAGTAGTCAAGGAATACCCTAGGTAATTACCATGTGGATATGGGCGTGGTCAATATAATACATGGAATAGTATTAGTGATTGCTTATTAGCCAGTTTAATTATACTTCTTCAGTTATAATTCATGTAGTCACAGTACTTCGTTTATACAGATGTTTCAAATGTTTTACTTCAATGATTTTTTATCTCCTCTGATAGCATCCAATCCATTAGAGGTTCACTGGTTTTGGCCGTAAATCAATCGTTTGTGAAGAGTGAAGATAGCCTCTCCCTCAGACCAGGTGACGAGGTAGCCATTATCCCGCCCATATCTGGAGGATGAGTCAATCTCAGCAGGGGCAACACCCTACGGCAGCCACACCTCCATTACATGCAGGAAAGGGGGTGGGGCAGCAACACCCTACAGCAGCCACTCCTCCATTATTAGAACGGTAATTTATATGTAACAATTGATGCATATTACTCCGATCCCAATGTGTTTTTAATAACTAGTGGGCGTGGCTCCGATATGGTCCTTATATCCCCCGATCCTATTAATCAACAGTTAATAACTGATCATGTGACGGACCCATCAGCCGGAGCAGTGTCTTTATTCATTGGTAAATCCCAAATGCCTTCATGTGTATTGAATAGGGTGAAATTTATATTATATTACGTATGCTTACATATGCAGGTACAACAAGGAATCATTTTGAAGGTATGCTACTTCTAAAGGTCATGTACCATTGTATAGTGTAACCATTAGAAAATGATAGACCTGGTTTACCATATTATGTTAGCCGAGCATTTTACTGTTTCCATTAGAATAAACTAATGTTCTATTCTTTACATTCTTCTATTTCATAAATTATGGACATAGGCTTTAACTACATGTACCATGTACTTGTAATAGTGTTTATTTCTAGTTTATATACTGTTCCATAATCATGTCTATTGATCACAGGTAAACAGGTATTAGAGTTACGCTACGAAGCGTATGTTGAAATGGCGCTGAAGCAGTTACGAGGGATCTGTGATAGTCTGAGAGAGAAATGGAATATATGTCGAGCAGCCATTGTTCATCGCATTGGGTAACATGTGAATACTAATTAATCAATATAACAGAGTACGCTAATCAGATATAGAAAACTCTTTTTAAGCAGGACAGTTTTCACTTGCATATATTGCTCAACTTGTGCATCTAAACACGATCACATGTGTCAATGTGTACCCTATAGCTTTAGCACTATATATTGCCTGTATTATCAGTGTATTGACCATAATTAAAGGGATTTAGGAGTGTGCATGTCTATCAAAGCCAGTAGGCTGACTTCAATAGTTGACATAACTACACTATATAACTATATACTATACTGTATACATTATACTGTAGTACTCATGCTACAGTGGAACCTTGCTAATCAGGCTACCCTCAGGAACGCGGCCTGGATAGTGAGGTGCGTAGCCACTGAAGCAAACTAATGTAATTAGCTGCTTTAGCAAGGGAATTATAATGAAGAAAAGGGAATAATTATGCTCTTAAACAAGGCAAGGTTGATTCAATTTTCGACTGCCACTCGAGATTTGCCTCATTTACCGTCATGGAATGGATAACAAGCGTCAAATTGCATGCATATTCTGAGTTCAGTTACCTTCCCCCATGTAGCTTCATATATAGTTTCGGTAAAGGGTGCACAATTTAAAGCTTGAAGAGAGAATAGTAATCACATTTTATTGAACCCTTTGTTGTCATTTTTAATAATCAATAATGATTACTAATTAACTACCAATAACTGGACACATATTCAAAAAAATTTAACGGCCATACACATTGCAAAGATTAGCTGCAGTGGCTGCTGTATTTCAGGGTATGTTTTGTATGTAAACATAAGTGACTCCATTCATACCAGCCCCAGTGGCATGCATAGTTTCTAAGCAAAGTGGCCATATTTGGGAGGACCATAACAGCAAGGTTCCACTGTATATACAGCACCACTGGTATACATAATACACTATACTGTACATGCATTATTATAGTACTATTGAATTGTTCACATGTATAGCTATAATTTGCTAGTGTCAATGGTTCTGTTATAGTGCCATTATTATTCTGAGTAAACCTATTATGTGTGCTGGCTTGGGTTCACAAGCAATATAATAATGCTATAGTATAACTAATTTATTGAGTGTGAATTAGGTAATTTACAATAATAGGTTACATACGTTCTGTTACGACTGGAAGTCAGTATGTAATTGAGTATGATCACTGACTGGTACGCTGGAATAGAACCAAGTTCTCAGTTCAGCTGTCATTAATGTCAGGTCTGTACTTGCTAATATTAACTTCTGGCCTAAACGTAACAAATTTATTAATATTATTGTAAAATAAATTATAGTAACATGCTCTAATAATGTACGTACTATACTTACTAAAAAATTTGGTATTTACATTCTGCCATTAATGTTTGTGCTATCATTATATAATTACAGGGTCGTCCCCGTTGGTGAGGCCAGTGTACTGATAGCGGTGTCCTCTACCCATAGACATGATAGCCTCGCAGCTGTTCAATACGCAATAGAAGCCATTAAAGAATCTGCTGTGATATGGAAGAAAGTAAATGAACTATTATAATGCTTTAACATTTCGTCTTCAATATTTCTTTAATTAAGGACTTATATTTACGTTAAACTCGCTTTCTTATTCAATTTCTGTAGGAAATTTATAGTGATGATCAGAGGGACGGAGAGTGGAAGGTTAATAAGGAGTGTTCCTGGGGTTCGGAGAAAGGTTTACCACTGGGTCCGGGAAAATAATCGGTCACAAATTATTTATTATTACATCATTACTGTTGATGATCATTATAGTTGTGTATACAATTTTATTTTTCTAACACCAATTGAATGAGCAATGGTAAACCAAATAATGTAAGTGTAACATCAATCAATCAATCAATATAGTGAAAAAAAAAAAAGTACTGCTAGTACAAAAAAAAAAAAACTCGATTTAATTAATTAAATTAATCTAACTATGGAATTAAGGATGATAATTATGTCTTGGTCTCAGGTCGTTCCTTGATCCACTTTGCAATATTTGGTTGAGCTTCGACCTTTGCTATTAGAGCCCTGATATTGGGGTAGTCTATCAAAACGTCAGCTGGATAGGCTGATGAAAAGAAGTCTGCTATACCGCCACTGACCAAAATGTCCACCCAGGTGAACTTGTCACCAAATATCCACCCACTCGGGTTCTCTTTGATTGTTTTTTCGAATACATCCAACCATTTAGGGCAGGTATCGGTGAATTCTTGCATGATTTTCTCCTTCTCCGCCTTGTCCTCTATGAAGATGCCTTTATATGCTTCTCTGCGAAAATCGGAGTAAAAATCGGCAAGCCCAGCGAGCTCAGCATTGTCTACATCATTGCTACCTGCCAGCCCCACTCGCTCAGCAACAAAACGAGAAATGCCCAGAGAGCCTCCGATTCTCCTAACACCGTTACCATCATCAATTTCCAACCATGGAGCCAAACCGTACGGAGACTTGGCTTTGAAAGACGCCAGCCATTCTTCATAGGTGAATCGATTATCTTCGAAATCGATTCCAGCGTGTTTGAAAATAGTTCTGGTTGATTCACCGATACCTTTAGCATCGAAGTAGTAGAGTTTGTAAGTTGGCATTCTGCTTCGATCAGTGTCTATATTTTTATCGGGTCTCTGTTCTCAGGCTTAGGGTTTTGTGATGCTTTTGGCAAGTCAAAAGATAGAATTTATATAAACATGCACGTGTGTGCACGTGTTCATAAAAAGCTTAAGCCACACCTATGACATTAATTAGATCTAGCTATTTAATGAGCTAGATCTGTAATTTTGCATGACAAAATTGCATGCATGTCAGTGACTAGTCAGTTTGAGAGATTAGCTTTGTTTCTAAGTATAATGGTTCCCCTCAGTTGCTCCCCAACCAACAACCTCAGTTGCTCCCCAACCAACAATCAATACAGCTCCATTGACCAGCCCCTCCCCTCCCCTCCCCTATTGCTTGAACTGATCTGACAGATGGGGAGTTCAGGCAATAGGGGAGGGGCTGATTAACCAGACTACTGCAATAGAGAAGAACAAACAGACCATATAAAGAGACATTACAAAAGGCACTCATTCAGTCCTCAATTCACTCAGCCGGATCACAAATGAATGCCAGAAATAGAATGGATATATAATGATAACACTTACTAATAATAATTATAGGGCAGGGGAGGGGCCCGGGATGATGTTGTCTTCCATATTTTTCTTTCAAGGATCGTTTATTTTATATTAAGCTTTCTTATTCAATTATTGTAAGAAATTTATAGCAATGACCGTCAGGTGAATCATGAGAATGGAAGTGTGATTAATAATAAGGAATGTTCCTGGGGGTTCCGGTAAATGCTTTCAACTGGGTCCGGCAAAATTACAGTTAGTGTGTACAATTTTTTTAAACCATAATTATTATGATCACTATTAATAAACAAAAAGTACTGCTACAAAAAAAAAATGTCAATTTTAGTCATAATTTATCAAATTCCCTCACTACTTTACATTAATAATTATGTCTGGGGGCGTTCCTTGATCCATTTCGCAATATTCGGTTGTGTTTCAACCTTTTCTATCAGAGCGCTGATATTGGGATAGTTAGCCAAAACCTCAGGTGGATAGACTGATTCTGATGAAAAGAAGAATGCTACACCGCCGCTAACCAAAATGTCCACCCATGTGAGCTTATCACCAAATATCCACCCACTCGGGTTCTCTTTGATCCTAGTCTCAAATACAGCCAACCATTTCGAGCAAGTGTCGCAGAATTCCTTTATAGCCTTTTCCTTTTCGGTCTGGTCCTTTATGAAGACTGCTTTATATCCTTCTCTGCGAAAATCAGAAAAGAAATCAGCAAGGCCAGCGAGCTCAGCGTTGTCCACATCGTTACTGCCTGCCAGCCCTACTCTCTCGGCAACGAAACGAGAAATCACCAAAGAACCTCCGATTCTCCTAACACCGTTGCCATCATCGACTTCCAACCATGGAGCCACACCGTACGGAGATTTGGCTTTGAAAGACGCCAGCCATTCTTCTCGGTTAAATCGATTATCTTCGAAATCGACTCCGGCTTGTTTGAAGATAGTTCTGGTTGATTCGGCGAAGCCTTTAGCATTGAAGTAATAGAGTTTGTAAGTTGGCATTCTACTTCAACGTCTATTTCTCTGCTTTGCTTTTATATAATAAAGAAGGGATGGAAACTGTGGACTCTATAACACGTGTGTGCTTTACATGCAAGCCACACCCACTAATTAATTTACATGTCAAATGAGTTTTGAGATTGTGCATTCAGTGTATAGAGTCTGAGAGATTATGTTTGTTGCAAAGTAGGTTCCCCCAACCAATGTACAATTAGTATACAATAATTACATTACAGATCCATTATCAAACGATTCACCACTGCAAGAGGAATACAACGAAAGAGCACAAGACCATAAAATAAAGAGACGTTTTACACAAGGCATTTATGCAGTCAGATCACAAATGAACGGCTAGGTATGTAAAATTATTAGGGTTAAGGTATAAGTAATCAATATGGTAATTATGATTGTAGTGTTTAATTAACTAATAATAGGAAAAATCCTAATTAAAGTGTTCTAATCATAGGGGTGCCATTAGCTATTCAGTAAGGCCTCTCTTTGATGTGTTTTGCAATGTTTGGCAAGGTTTCGATTCTTTCCTTGAACTCGACTATTTCTGGAAACTTGGCTTGGAACACTTCTTTGAACCGCTCCCAAATGAAATCAAGTAGTAAAGAAAAGAACAGGTCAACCCAGGTTAGTTTACTGCCCCATAGGTAGCCATTATTGGCTTGAAGGCGTTTCTGTAAGATTCCAAAATATTTTGGTACGCCCACTTCCTGAAATTCCTTTGCCATTGTTGCTTTTCTATCTTCATCTTTTTCCATGTGCATCCTACCAAGTTGCTGTTGAAGATCATCCAGGAAGTCAGCAACGCTAGCGATCTGAGCATTCTCTAGTGGATTACTCCCAGCGAGGTCATACTTCTCTGCCAAATACCTAGCAATGACACGCCCACCAGCAACCTCTTTCCCATCCTCTTCCAATACAGGCAGGACTCCAAAAGGCGTAGTAGGCTTTAACTCTACCCATTCCTCTTTGCTTATTCTCTTGTCTTCATACTGCACACCTGCTTGGGCAAATACGTATTTTGCCAGCTCCCCCAAACCTTTGATGTTGAAATATGTCAGCTTATACGTAGGCATCTTCAGTCAGTAGCTTCTTTCTTTAATTTGAATTCTACAAGCAAAGCAATAGCAATAGGTGGAAGCAATAGAGGAGTGTTGCCTTTATAAAGACTATTGAGGCTTCAAAAAATGCTGAATGTATGAAAGGTCAGGACCTTAGGAACCACACCCAGTTATGGTTATGCAAACACACAGCTGTTTATATACATAACCTCCCTCCATAAAATATGTATACAACAGCTGAAGCACTGTTCGAGTACTATAGTATATATCTGTATATGTGAATGACAGCACATGAGGTACATTATCTATGCAACAGTAGAAGTTATAAGGTGTTGTATGGCTTTCCCAATCAAACTTCTCTTGCTAAATTTTCCCAACATGCAATGTGTGTTTGTACCTCTTTGTGTGACCCCCTCCCCCTCATTGAGCACATATGTATGGACATTGTTATTGAGTATAAACATCACTAAATTACATTACTTGAGAATGCATTGGTAAATAAGATGTTAATTAAACAGTTTTTGAGGGGTTTTTTGTAGCTGCCCTCAATCAATCAATGTCTTTTGGTCTTTCCTGAAGGTATTTGGCAAGATTTGGCAGACTTTCCACTCTTTCCTTAAACTGGACAATTTCAGGAAATTTTGTATTGAAGAGCTCTTTAAAATGGTCGTAGACGAAATCAAGTAGTACAGCAAAGTATAGATCAACCCAAGTTAGCTTGCCGCCCCATAGGTAGCCATTGTTGGCTTGAAGCCGCTTTTGCAATGTTCCATAATATTTTGGAACACCTTCTTCCACAAATTTTTGCACCATTTCCGCTTTCCGACTAGCATCTTTTTCCAGATGTGTTTTGACTATTTCGTGTTGAAGATCATCCAGGAAGTCAGCAATACTAGCGATCTGAGCATTCTCTAATGGATTACTCCCGGCGAGGTCAAACTTCTCTGCCAAATACCTAGCAATGACACGCCCACCAGCAACCTCCTTCCCATCTTCTTCCAGAACAGGAATGAGACTGAAAGGCATCGTTGGTTTCAACTGTGGCCATTCCTCTTTGGTTACTCTCTTGTCTTCAAACTGAACACCAGCTTGGGCAAACACGTACCTTGGTAACTCCCCCATTCCTCGGAAGTTGAAATATGTCAGCTTATACGTAGCCATTTTGAGTTTAGTTTCTTTGTAAGTCAAGGTTTGTGGCTTTATAAAGTTATAATATGGTAAATGTATAAAACAACCTGACCACACCCCTCTCACATGTGCACTGTGTGCAGTGGGTTATGGTTATGTCATTAGGTCCCTAAAATTGTATTCATACTCCTATAGTAGTATTTACCATGTAGTATTTACCATATAGTTTACATATCTACTACAATAAACACTATACAGTATACACACATATCATGTCTTCACAGTTAACTATGAATTTGCTGAGTGTAAATAGCTTTTCTATGCATTGTAACAATAGTACCACACACGATCAATGGATGTATAGGTATATAGAGATCCAGGTATTCACTAATTCAATAATAGCTTACCCTGTTGTGAAAGGTGTTATATGCTATTCATTGCTATACCCATTGGTCGATACCCATCCAGAACAACTTAACACGTATGTGCTTACATCAAGCCACTGCCACAACGTTATGTAAGCCGGTTGCCAATTGTGCCATAATGCATTCTATGTTACTCAGTATGGTACTCTAAAGTCTCCCACATTACCAGACCCTCCCACTTGCAGTGTGTAGTAATTAGTGGAAGAGTCTGGCAGCACGAGACTAATTAAATTCCTATTCATCACCAGATAATTCACAATTGCAATAGAAGGACAATTAAAATGAAAGAGCAAAGATATCATGAAATAAAAAGACACTACACAAGGCATTTATTCAGTCAAATCACAAATGAATGGACATATGAAAATAAAACTAGTAGGGGTGGAACAAGTAATTTTAATGGTAGATAATAGATCTAATAAAAAAAAATCTTTTGTGTTTTAATTTATAGGGTCAGTGTTATAGCTGTTCACATTTTGTAAGGCCTCTCTTTGATGTGTTTCGCTATGTTTGGCAAGGTTTCGATTCTTTCCTTGAACTCGATGAATTCCGGAAACTGGGCTTCGAAGAGGTCTTTGAACATCGTATAAACCAAATCGAGTAGTACAGCAAAGTACAGGTCAACCCAGGTTAGTTTACCGCCCCATAGGTAGCCATTGTTGGCTTGAAGACGTTTCTGTAAAGTTCCAAAATATTTTGGAACACCCACTTCCTGAAATTCCTTTGTCAATGTTGCTTTTCTGTCTTCATCTTTTTCCTTGCCCATCGAAGCGAATGTAAGTTGAAGTTCATCCAGGAAATCAGAAACACTAGCGATCTGAGCATTCTCAAGTGGATTACTCCCAGCAAGGTCAAACTTCTCTGCTAAATACCTAGCAATGACACGCCCACCAGCAACCTCCTTCCCATCTTCTTCCAACAAAGGCAGGACTCCGAAAGGTGTTTTAGGCTTCAACTCTGCCCATTCCTCTAAGGTTATTCTCTTGTTTTCATACTCGACGCCAGCTTGTGCAAACACGTACCTGGCCAACTCCCCCCTTCCTTTGATGTTGAAATATGTCAGCTTATACGTAGCCATCTTTCCTTGTTTTCTTCTGAATTATAGTTCTTATAGTCCAGCTATAGAGATAGAGAAGTGTGTCTTTATAATGACTATTTGAAGCTTAGAAACCGAGAAACGCTGAAAATATGCTAAGGTCAGATCTGAGGCAGCTCAGCTGGAAAACCACACCCAGTAAATAACTATAATAATATTTCTAGCTAGGTGTGATTATAATTAACTTACAAGTTATAATCAAATGGGCTATGTAAACATGCAGTTGTTTGTTTAATATACACAAGAGGTGCATCATATGGCAACAAGAAAAAGTTCAGCATGTGTTGTATGGCTTTCTCAACCACACTTATCATGCTGCACTTTATATACCATTGGTGTTTATACAATACAGCTTCTTTACTCTCATATGAGCACATATGTCCATGCATGTTTTGTAATATTTTAGAACGCCTTCCCAGTCAGCTATGAATGAGTGTAATAGCTTTCTATGTATATCGTAACAGTACTACCACACACAATCAATGGTATAGAGATCCAGGTATTCACTAATTCAATAATAGCTTACTCTGTTGTAAAAGGTACGTGTTATATATATGTCACTCATTCAATGCTATACTCATCCAGAACAACTTACAACACGTGTGCTTACATCAGCCACACCCACGACATTATGTCATTTAGGAGACTGCCAATATCGTGCCACTATGTGCATTTAGTGTTATATACTCAATGTAAGAAATTATCTTATTTCAAAGTATGGTTTCCTCTAGTCTCACATTATCAGACCCTCCCACTCGCAGTGTGTAGTAAGTGGAAGGGTCTGGCAATGCGAGACTAAATTCCCTAACTAATAATTGCATTACAGATCTATCACCAGACAACTCAAGGACAAAATGAAAGAGCAAAGATACCATGAAATAAAAAAAGGGTATTACACAATTAAAGCATTCATTTAGTCAGATTATAAATGGACTCGTATGTAATTAATAACTATTAGGGTGGGGATAGTAAGTAATTAATGGTAGAAAAATCCTAATGTGTTCTAATTATAGGGGCGCCGCCATTAGCTATTCAGTAAGGCCTCTCTTTGATGTGTTTTGCAATATTTGGCAAGGTTTCGATTCTTTCCTTGAACTCGACTATTTCCAGAAACTTGGCTTGGAAGACTTCTTTGAATCGTTCATAAACGAAATCAAGTAGTACCGAAAGGTATAGGTCAACCCAGGTTAGTTTACCGCCCCACAGGTAGCCATTGTTGGTTTGAAGACGTTTCTGTAAAGTTCCAAAATATTTTGGTACGCCTACTTCCTGGAATTCCTTTGCCATTGTTGCTTTTCTATCTTCATCTTTTTCCATATGCATCCTACCGAGTTGCTGTTGAAGATCATCCAGGAAGTCACCAACACTAGCAATCTGAGCATTCTCTAATGGATTACTCCCGGCAAGGTCAAACTTCTCGGCCAAATACCTAGTAATGACACGCCCACCAGCAAGCTGATTCCCATCTTCTTCCAGAACAGGAATGAGACCGAAAGGCATCGTTGGTTTCAACTGTGGCCATTCCTCTTTGGTTATTCTATTGTCTTCGTACTGGACACCAGCTTGGGCAAACACGTATTTTGCCAGCTCCCCCATACCTTTGAAGTTAAAATATGTCAGCTTATACGTAGGCATCTTCAATCAGTAGCTTCTTTTGTTATTCTAGAATGATACTTGATTTATACTAGGCTATAGAGAAATTACATCTTTATAAAGGCTATTGAGACCTTGATCCTGAGTGTATACAGAGAATAACAGACCAGCCCTTATACACCTCAGCTAATTCATCTAAAACACTATTATGTTTCCATTAATCAATGTCAATAAAATGTGATTAAATTAGATCCCTAAAATTGTACTCATAGTCTACTCCTTACTATGTACCATGTTGTTGACATATCTACTACACACACTACAAACTGTGCAGTGTATACACACTATCATATTTTCACAGTTAGCCATGAATTTGCTGAGTTGTAATGGCTTTTTTTATGCCAGCACTACAGTGCACAGTATTACCTCTATGACACACAATCAATATGGTATGTAGGTATAGAGGTATAGAGCCGGATCCAGGTATTCACTAATTCAATATAGCCTATTTTGTTGTGCATCCATCCACTGTATTCAAGCATATTCATGGTTTAATAATTTTTTATACCTTTATTGCACTGTGTATACATGCCCCACAGCCTTATATGGTCCCCATCAATGAGGTTAATAGCATATCCTTGCTGACAGCATTTCAGAAAATTTGAAGCAATTTGATACTACATGCCGGGACAGAGATAGTGGAAACCATCTGTATGGTCCAAATATCATACCCACAAGCGCTGATATTAGACCAGTTATTACTACTAATAATTCACAGCACTGTTGATCACTGAGTTTATTACATATGTTTACCAATAATTAATGTCCAATGTTTATTTTTGATCGCGTTTCAAGATTATGATGATTTTGTGTCGGAATAACTGGTATTGCTTTGTAGTATAGTTTAGAGTAGTGGGTGGGGTTAACACTTCCTGCTGGAGTGCTAGTCATGCAGACTTAGCCTTAAAAAAATTTAAGTTTGGTTAAGCCGTCTAAGATAATTTAACCCAATAGACTAATAGCATAATTGCCGCCAAAAATTGTTACATTCATATACATTGGAGCATGGTCTATCTGTCTATGCCTTGACGCTAGTGTTGATTCATATCAGTTAAAAAAAGGTTCTTTTTCATAAAAAAAAATTAGTTAAAAAATGATTAATTCTAATTATAGTAAACTGTCAATAGTTTGGGCACTATTAATACTGCGTTTCAGGTCGCTCTTTGATCCATTTAGCAATGTTAGGCTGCGCTTCGACCTTTTCTCTCAGAGCCCTGATATTGGGATATTTTTCCAGAACGTCAGCCGGATAGACAGCAGATAGGAATGCTATAGCACCTCCAACGTATAGGTCCACCCAGGTGAGCTTTGGACCGTATATCCACCCACTCGGGTTCTCCTTGATTCTGCTCTCAAATACATCAAACCACTTGGAGCAAGTATCAGCAAATTCTTTCATGGCTTTCTCCTTCTCAGCCTGTTCCTTTAGGAGGCCTTTGAATGCGGCTTGGCCACAATCGGAGAAGAAATCTGCTATCCCAGCAAGCTCAGAGTTTTCTACATCGTTGCTGCCTGCCAACCCTACTCGCTCAGCAACGAAACGAGCAATTACCAGAGAACCTCCGATTTTCCTAAACCCGTTGCCATCATCGACTTCCAACCATGGAGCCAAACCAAACGGAGACTGGGCCTTGTACGTTTTACCCCATTCTTCTCCGGTGAATCGAACATCTTCGAAGTCGACTTCGGCTTGTTTGAAGATGGTTCTGGTCAGTTCAGCTCGACCTTTGCCGTTGAAGTAGTAGAGCTTGTAGGTTGGCATATTTTTTTAAACCTTCTTTCTTACTTTCTCAATCGAAAAAGATATGTAAATAGTAAAAAAAAAAAAAAAAAAAAAAAAAAAAAAAAAAAAAGTGACGATTTTATATCTAGACTAGGCGGCCATATGGTATATGGTCGACCACATAGTTAATTAAAAATAATAATAGACACTAGCTGGTCTATTCATAGACTAGGTGTGGCTCGTAAGAAGGAGGAGGGGCTAGCATCAACACCCACGTAACTTATTTGCAAGAGCTATAGATAGTCTATATTACAATTGAACTTGATTCCAATCTAGTGTCAACGTACTCGTTTACTATGAAGCGTGTACTAAAATTCCTTGAAAGTTAAAATGCAAAATTGGTATTAGTTTCTCTGCTGGTAGAAGTTATGCTGAATGTATACAACATCCTGACCACACCCCTCTACATATGCACATACTAGCACTGTGGAGTTGGTGGGCTATGTCAACAACATGGATTAAATTAGCTCTCTAAAATTGCTTTCATACTTTTAGGTGTAGCATATTGTTTACATATCTATTACACACACTACTGCACAGTGTATACACCATTATCACGTCTTTGCTGAGTGTACTAGCTTTTCTATGCACTATAGACTATAGTACTGAGTACTATACACACATGGTATGTAATCAAATAGTGTATGCTTATGGTATGTAGTTAGAGATTGAGGTATTCACTGTAGCTTATTCTATTGTCAAAGCTGTTATATTATATTTATTGCTACACCATCCATTGTGTTCAATCATATTCATGGCTTTAATAATTCTTTACTCCTTTTTGCACAGTGTATACATGTCCCCCACCAGCCAATGAGTATATTCACATGGGTTGTCCCCATTGGTATAGGCTATAATGGCACATCTTAGCATTTGAGGAGATTTAAAGCAACATAGTGCTAAATATTCAGTACTATAGTCTATGGACAGAGATGAAGTGGAAGGTGATGGCCATTAATAGTCTGGCTGATTAGACCCTACAGTTGTTATTATCAATGATTTAACATTGCTATCAGAAATAAACCTCATTAACAATTCATAGTCTACATAAGTAATAATATTAAACTCAGTGATAAACAGCATGACCTTTCGAGATTATGATAGATAACTTTCAAGCACCTTAAATGTAGTAATCTATGTTAATGTTGATAATTATTTTAGTGAAAAAAAAAAGGGTTGTCATCATCAAATAAAAAAAAAAAATCTAATCATAAAAATAGTCAATGAGTTTGGGCATTACTAATACGGCGTTTCGGGTCTCTCTTTGATCCATTTAGCAATGTTAGGCTGCGCTTCGACCTTTTCTCTCAGAGCCCTGATATTGGAGTATTTTTCAAAAACCTCAGCCGGATAGACAGCAGAATAGAATGCTATAGCACCTCCAACGTATATGTCCACCCAGGTGAGCTTAGGACCGTATATCCACCCACTTGGATTCTCTTTGATTCTGCCCTCAAAAACATCAAGCCATTTCGAGCAAGTATCGGCAAATTCTTTCCTGGCCTTCTCCTTCTCTGCCTCGTCCTTATTGAACAAGCCTTTAAGTGCGGCTTGGCCACAATCGGAGAAGAAATCTGCTATCCCAGCAAGCTCAGAGTTTTCTACATCATTACTGCCTGCCAGCCCTACTCGCTCGGCAACGAAACGAGCAATCGCCAGAGAACCTCCAATTTTCCTAACGCCGTCACCATCATCAACTTCCAACCATGGAGCCAAACCAAACGGAGACTGGGCCTTGTACTTTCCACCCCATTCGTCTCCAACGAATCGAATATCTTCAAAATCGACTTCGGCCTGTTTGAAGATGGTTCTGGTCAGTTCCGCTCGACCTTTGCCGTTGAAGTAATATAGTTTGTAGGTTGGCATATTTATTTACCCTTTTTTTCTCACTTTCTCGATTGGAAAAGATAATAATAGCCTGCGAAAAAAAGACTGCAAGGAAGGGGTTTTATATCGATCGAGCCATGATCGAGCACACGTGTTCTAAAAAATGGGCGTGGCTCGTGAGAAGGCGGGGCTAGATCTAGTTTGTAAACTTTGCATCCAGATTTGACACCCACGTAAATTAAAAAATTCTATAGTGTTCGGCTTTAAGTCTATCGTTTTTTTTTTTAACCTAATTGGTAATGCGTGGGCTGATGGCTCTTTACAGTTGACATAGAGCTTGCAGTGTTAGCAACAACCATAATTACATACAATAATAAACCATCATCTAAAATCTATTGTGTGTAACTTAACCCTGTAAAGTGGTCAGGTATTTCAGACTCATTTCTACTAACTCATTCTTTACTCTTTCTTTACCTCCTTTTTGGCTTCTAAGAATTTTGCAAAGCCAATCAACGCCTGTCATCAATAACACCACGTTGTCAATATGATCATATATCATCATCCAAATTAAGGAATGTATAGCATTTCGTTATTAATGCTAAAAGGCTTACGTGTATACACAAAGTAAATGTGTATACATGGAGTAGTTTGTTCGGCTATGAAAGGTACATACAGTATGAAACCATCATTCACAGATTGTGTTTAAACATATTTGTGGTTTTTTTTTATAATAATAGAATATAAAATTAATTTATAGAACTTGATTCCAATCCCGGCAGTGTCAGTATACTCATTTACTACAGAGCCGTGTATACGTGTACTAAAATTCCTTGGAAGTTAAAATTCTAAGCAACTTGGGTTTAGCTTCTCTCTGTATTACACAAGTAAAACTGATTGAATCATGTATACAGTATCCTGACATGTGCACTATACGACTGTGTAGTTGATGGGCTAGGTTAAATTAGATTATAAATTGTATTCAAACTTTCGTATATGTACCATAACTATATTGTTGACATTTACTACACCACAAACTGCACTCTATCTGCGTCTTCACAGTACATAGCTATAGCATGAATTTGCTGAGTGTAATTATAGTAGCTTTACTATGCAGCATAGACTACGGTACTACACAATCAATAGTGCATGCCTATGGTGTGCAGTTAAAAATTGAGGTATTCAAGCTTATTCTATTGTCAAAGGTATTCATTGCTACACCATTCATTGTGTTTAAACATATTCATGGCTTTAATAGTTCTTCACTCCTTTTTGCACAGCACATGCAGTGTACGTCCCCACACAGCCATGCCATGCCACATGTCCATTGGTAAGGCTGATAGCATGGTGTTTCACGATAGCGTTTAAGGAGATTTAAAGCAACACGTTATTGCTGTATGAAAAGAGATAGAGCGGAAGGTGATGGCTGTTAATAGCCCAGCTGACTTACACCAGTTGTTACTATTATTATAGACGTAGCTGATCAGTAATCACTGAGAGTTTAGTTTAATATGTTTGTCAATTAATAATGAGATTTAGTTTTGATAGCAATATATGACCTTTCAAGATAAATATATTTTTCGAGAATGGTAAATTTACCTTAATTAACATGAATATTGGATTATTTTTCAAGTAAGAAAATGAGTTGTCATTAAAAAAATTATCAATAAAATTAATTAATGCTGTGTTTTGGGTCTCTCTTTGATCCATTTAGCAATGTTAGGCTGTGCTTCGACCTTTTCTCTCAGAGCCCTGACGTTGGGGTATTTTTCAAAAACCTCAGGTGGGTATCCAGCAGAAAAGTATGCTATAGAATCTCCAATGAATATGTCCACCCAGGTGAGCTTAGGACCATATAACCACCCACTTGGGTTCTCTTTGATTCTGCCCTCAACTACATCCAACCATTTTGAGCAAGTATCAATAAATTCCTTCATGGCCTTCTCCTTCTCAGCCTGGTCCTTATTAAATAAACCTTTTATTGCGGCTTTGCTAAAATCGTAAAAGAAATCTGCTATCCCAGCGAGCTCAGAGTTCTCCACATCGTTGCTGCCTGCCAGCCCTACTCGCTCGGCAACGAAACGAGCAATTACCAGAGAACCTCCAATTTTCCTAACGCCATTACCATCATCAACTTCCAACCATGGAGCCAAACCAAATGGAGACTGGGCCTTGTACTTTCCACCCCATTCATCCATGACGAATCGAATATCTTCAAAATCGACTTCGGCCTGTTTAAAGATGATTCTGGTCAATTCTGCTCGACTTTTTCCGTTGAAGAAACATAGTTTGTAGGTTGGCATGTTTCTTATTTTTCACAAAATGTAAATCTATGTAGTAGTAGTAGTTAGTGTGTACATGGGCGTGGCTCAGAAGGAGGGGCTAGCAAGCATGCAGCATCAGCAGATTTGACACCCACGCAACTTAAAGTCTAAAACCAAGAGTTAATTGGTGTCAAAAATGTTCCTCTTCTTTTCTTTCAAATTTTAGTGCTTAGTTTTAATATTATTATTCAATCCGATTGACAAATGTGTTGGGCTGATGGCTACAGCTGACAAGGATTTAACCTCTGCATTGCAAAGCATCACCCACATTGATCACCATATTATACGACTACAACCATCTAGCCTATTGGTTGTAGGCTTTACCCTTTAAAGCGGTCAGTCATTTTGGACTCTACTCGACAAACTCCTTCAATCTTTCTTTATCTCCTTTTTGGCTATTATAAAAAAATTGCATAGCCAATCAACATGCATGTCGTAAACAACACCATATAATTATGATCAGATATAGATCTATCATCCCAATGTATCGCATTTCTTCATTAATGCTAAAAGGCTTACATGTATACAAGGAGCAGTTTGTTCTGTTGTTAAAAGATGTATACACTATACAGCATGTACCCCTCATTCACCCTTTGTGTTCAAACATATTCATGGGTTTTTTTTAGGTCACTCCAACTCACATAGTGCAGACATCCCTACTACCATACCTAATATGGTCATTAATGTTTGTTTTTTTTTTTAAAGCAGTGACCTTTCAAGCCATCATGGTATACAAAGGTGTTGTATAAAGCCTATAGTATGATCTAAAGTCAATGTTAACAAGTACAGATACCAGTCGACGTTGACATTAGGTATAGGATTTGATTTCAATCCGGTTTTCAACGTACTCATTTACACTGATCATAATGGAATGTAGTTAATGCTATTGGCTTAACAAATGGTACATCAGTCAAGCATTAATTGTGTGGGGATTCGATCTTAGACACATGAAGCACAGTGTACACATTTATGGTAAAAAACGTAATCATGCAGTCTGCTTTAATGATTACTTAAGTGAAAAGAAAAATGTTTTTTGTTAAAAAATGTTATAAAAATCAAACTACGTATTCAATCAAATAGTTCGTCACTAAAAGGCCAAAACTTCACCACGGTGTCTCGGGTCTTTCCTTGAACCATTTCGCAATATTAGGCTGCGCTACAACCTTTTCTCCCAGAGCCCTGATATTGGGATACTTTTCCAGTAGATCAGCTGGATAGACTGCTGACAGTAAAGTAACAGCACCTCCAACAAATATGTCCACCCAAGTGAGCTTGCCACCAAATATCCACCCACTCGGGTTCTCTTTGATCCTATTCTCGAATACATTGAACCACTTTGAGCAGGTATCGGTGAACTCTTTCATGGCCTTCTCCTTCTCGGCCTGGTCCTTTATGAACAAGCCTTTGAATGCGGCTTGACCACAATCGGAAAAACAATCAGCAAGGCCAGCGAGCTCAGCGTTGTCTACATCGTTGCTGCCTGCCAGCCCTACTCGTTCAGCAACAAAACGAGCAATGGTCAGAGAACCTCCGATTCTCCTAACGCCGTTGCCATCATCGAATTCCAGCCATGGAGCAACACCAAATGGAGACTGGGCCTTATACTTTCCTGCCCATTCTTCTCCAGTGAAGCGAACATCTTCGAAATCAACTCCAGCTTGCTTGAAGATTGTTCTGATCAGTTCTGCTCGACCTTTGCCATTGAAGTAGTAGAGCTTGTAGGTTGGCATATTTATTTAGTCTAACGTTTTTTTTTTTTTTTTTCCTTGTGCAAATCGGGGAAAAGATAAGAAAAGGTGAGCACCAGTTGCTTTTTATCATACCCGTTTTGATAGCTTTGTTTGTCGCACCACATGGGCGGGCTATTAAAATTAGGATATCAACATTGCAATGTAGAGTAATAGAGACATTATCTTCTCTACTAAACTAAGAATTCCTACAAAAAGCAAAATAATTAATGTTTCTTTAGTTATAATTCTATTAAAACTCTTTAGTTCTCAGTTTTAGGTCGTTCTTCAAGCCACTTAGCAATGTTGGGCTGGGTCTGCACAGTGGACATGAGGGCAGTCAACTTGGGGTAATCTTTGATGAAATCGGGACTCCCAAGGGTTTGTATCAAAGCCACATAATGGTAAAAATACATATCCACCCAGGTTATTTTATCGCCATACAACCAGCCACTGGCTGTAACTTTATCCTCCAAAATAGCCAACCATTTTGGACTCTTCTCGATAAACTCTTTCTTCAATCTCTCTTTATCTTCCTCTTCTTTGGCTTCAAAATATTTCGCATAGGCAAACAACATGTCATCAATATGGTCGGATATGGAACCCAGCTGGGCATTTTGAATGCTGTTACTCCCTGCAAGACCGAATTGCTCACCCAAAAAGCGTGCTATTTCCCTTCCACCGCCAATTTGTTGTCCATCTACTTCCAAATATGGAGCAACACCGAATGGGGAGTTTTTCTTGTAGTTGTTCAGCCAGTCATCTCTGTCCTTGAACCTTGTGTCGGTGAATTGAACGCCTGCTTGAGCGAATATCAAACGAGCAGGTTCAGCTCTTCCCATCGATTTGAAATAAAACAACTCGTACCTTGCCATTTTTGTGACCAAACTTTGTGTGGTTTGTATTAGGGTTATAGGCTAGTCTATGCAGAAGAGGCGTGGCTAATTAGATCTAATTACCAAAAAATTTTTGATTCAATTTTTTTTTTGCAGAGTAAAAATTAGTTTATAACAAGGTGAAATCAATGGATTATACCAGTGTAAAAGTTTAGTCTGGTATAACCACCGATTTGCATACCATATGAAAGTGGTCTGGGGACATGTACGTACTCTTCACTTGTACAGCGTGAGTTGAATTTGGGTGTGGCAGCACTGACACGACAAGGAGCATGCTTTGAGCTAAGTAAAGTAACGTATCGTATTCAGAACAACAAAATTATAAGTTAAAAGCATAGGCAATATAGTAGTAGCATGGTCAAAGCAATCTGATTAGCTACAATATTCTTGCAGTGCTTGTACGAGTGAAGAGTGCACGTGTCTCTAGACTACTTCCATGGAATGCAAAGTGGGTGGTTACACCAGATTAGTAAAAATTATACTACATTTTAGATGTTCCTAGTAGTCAGTTTGAGGACGTTCTTTTATCCACTTAGCAACATTAGGTTGGCTCTCTACAGCTGCTTGCAGGGCAGTTAACTTGGGGTAGTCTTTGAGGATCCCATAGATGTTAAATGCTTTCAACGCGGTCAAATAATGGTAGGTATATAAGTCAACCCATGTTAATTTATCACCATATAACCATCCGCTAGCAGCAATTTTACCCTCGAGTATAGACAGCCATTTTGGACTCTTCTCTACAAAATCCTGTATCATTTTTGCCACGTCTTCGTCCTTAACTTGTATGATCTCCAACATCGCTGTTACCATGTCGTCTACGTGGTCAGCTATTGAAGCTATCTGAGCATTTTGAATATTATTACTGCCTGCAAGACCGAACTCTTCTCCCAGAAACCGCGCAATTTCCCTACTACCACCAATCACAGCCTCACCATCAACTTCCAAAAAAGGAGCCATCCCAAATGGAGATCTCTTCTTGTAATTGTTTGGCCAATCGTTCTCCCTGTCTTTGAACCTTGTGTCAGTGTATTGGACGCCAGCGTGAGCAAATATCAGTCGAGTAGGCTCAGCCTTTCCCTTTGATTTGAAATAGAAAAGTTCATACTTTCTGTCGGCCATTTTTTACGGATGTGGGAGTGGCTATGCTGGAGGCGGGGCTAGTGAATAACTTCACACTGCACCCTGACCCTTATAGAACCTCGTATAGAACAGATCCAAGACTAATGGCAGAAACTTACAAGCTTTACTATTTCAATATTTATGGAAGAGCCGAATTATTAAGGCTTATTTTCGCACAAGCCGGCGTACCCTACGAAGACATCAGGTTCAGTAAAGAAGAATGGGCCACTGAATACAAACAAAAGTCACCATTTGGGGTTTGCCCCTGGCTAGAGTTGCAAGATGGCCGGGTAATAGGAGACTCCAAGATAATTGCTAGATATCTTGGGGAGAAGTTTGACCTCGCTGGTAGAGACGAGGTTGAGAATGCCTTCCTTGACAGCATTGCTAGCGCATACTTTGAATTTGCACAAGAAGCTATCAAGCCGTTCTTCATCAAAGACGAGGAAGCCAAACAGAAAGTGATGAGGGAGTTCAAGCCCAACAAGCTAGACAAGATCGAGGCAAAGATCCCAAGTGATGGATCATGGTTCCTGGGGGATAGATTGACATGGGTGGACATTGCAGTGTACAATGGTCTTTCTTTCCTCTGCACTGCGTACCCAAATCTACTGGAGTCATACCCAAGACTAGCAGCTATATCGAACAAGGTTCCCACCCTACCTAAAATCAAAGAATGGATTGAAAAACGACCAAAGACTAGTGTCTTCTTGCAGTAGAAACAGAATTAATGGAAACAAATAAATTTAAAACTGCTTTATCGCGTGATTTGAAATGTGTTTTTATTGCTTTTGCTGTAGCATATAATTATTATAGAGGTTGTAGTTGAAATTAATTTTTGCAAAAAAAAATAAAATAAAATGATTTGATCAAATTTTCGTTCCAATAAATTATGTTTTTATAGCTTTAGTGACCTGCCCACACCAAGCTAATAATAGTCGGACAGTCTGTAACTCGTTCGTCCTCAACTGAAGTAACTTTGAACAAGAAGATATCTCCTTCGATTGTATCTCAGCTACGGATAAAGCATATGCAGTCAATATGGAACACACATATACACATACACACACACACACAAGACACAATTAACATATACATATAGTTATAAGCCCCAGCATTCATGCAGGCTAGCATTGTCGGCCATTGTTCAGCCAATATTGCCGACCAACTTAGTAGTGCTTTTTTTTTTTTGAAAAGTTGGCGCTCAATTGGAAGGTTTTGTATACTCATTGAGTAACACCATAAGTACTCTACACCTGCCACCTTGCATACAATTCTTCCTCATATTATAGTATTGTCAATATACTGCTGACCTTTGAATACTATGACCTTGAGACATGTTCTGGCCTCCGATAGTCTACCCATTACTACCAATACGTAACACAGCAAAGACCACACCCACAAATTATCTGGGAAATTGTGGATGAATCGCTGAAGGGTCAATATTGATTGGTCAGGAGATTGTGACACTATTAATTGGAGGACATCCTGCGCAATTGGCGGCTGCAACAGTTTAATACATAATACACATGAATACTATAGTATTACCATATATGGTTAATACTATGGTACTACAATATATATGGTTAAGATACTTACTGGCTTCAAATCTTCATAAACCAGGAGTAGCGTACTTGAAATCAAACGAAGGGACTCCAAACATTCCGAATTATTCTAAAAATAAGTACAGTAACAAAATGATTGCATGCATTGAACCCTTTAAAAACAGCTTTCACATTTTCTGACTATAGGCTATAATATAAGACAAACAGACAAACATACCTGAAGATGAATCAGGAACTTTAGGACCCTGTAACACGATGGGTGGAGCTGTTTCGAGGACGTGGGGTCAATTTCTAGGAAAAGAAGAGATGGGCGTGACCGTGATCAATATAACTGATTTTAATTTTTACCTAATAATTTCTTGATTTCGTTTAGTGTGGCCTGTAATAGTGTGACATCATTAGAATGCCCGCCAAAAGCAGCCAATGAAATTATTCCATGAACAATAGGAGGCGGAGTTTGGTACCTAACAAAATTACATACCGTATAGCGGGTTTGTTTCGTGAGGCCAAAGTTCCGTTTTCCTTCCTCAAAACGACTTTCGTGAGGTTAAACATTCGTTCTGAATGCGTTAATGTACGTGCATGGCGTCTCCTGTGCGACATCAATGAATGGAGGGTGTGTTAACCACGCCTATTAAACTAGGATTAATGTTCGTTCTATTATGTTGAAGAACGAAAAGAACGAAACTTTGGCCTCACGAAACAAACCCGCTATACGGTACAGCTGATATAAGCATGAAGTCGTCCTTAGAGAAATAATTAACTTTAATTTTTTGTAATAATGTGTGCCTGAGTGTATCAGGCTGTACCAGTAGGAACGTCAGCAAACATAGTATAATTAAATTAATTGCATGTGGGTCATCCTTAGTTAATTAATAGTTAATTAATAACAAATGGGATCCACTGACTCACACTTTAAACAGCTTTGCTTTACAGTCGTCAATATTCTCTCCAAATAAGGACATTCCACTGGCTAGTAGCAGATATGGTTTACTGCTGGCTAAGCAATTATTCATTGCTTCTTCGTATACTATAAAAGAAACAGAAGATATTAGATTTATCACATGATAGTCACATGATTCGAACCTCCAGCTGCCTCGTAAAATTTTCCCATTCTATGTAAGGTCAATGCATAGTCCAAAGATGGACGGGGGGAGTCCCTCTCGTTAAGAGTCTTGTGAACATCTAATGATGCTTGAAATTCTCCTTTAGAACTATTAAAAAAATTTAGTTATTAAAAAAATATGTATACTAAATAAAAACGAGTTACCTTAATATTCTGGCATGATTTTGTAGTACCATGAAATACTCTGGGGACTCACAAGCTCCGCCCACATCCATTAATTCCCTCGCTTTAGCAATGCAAGCCTCAGCTGGCCCTACTAGTCCAACCTGTTCATATAACAAGCCCAACAGGTTTAAAGCACACGTATCATTGGGATTTCGAAGGACATATTTCACTAGACTGTCTAGAGCTTGGTTGACTTGCTGATGGGCGGAGTCAGTAAGGGCCATTCGTGAAGGACACAGGATGCTGTCTAGCTCAGACGTTGAGAGAGTGTGACACACCCACTGGGCATAGCCTACAGCAGACTCCGGCTATTGTAATGATACTATTCAATGCAATTGATTAAGTGGGCAGAGTTATACTTACGTGGTAACCAAGTTCCAAAGATATATTGAAGAAGTTCATTGCTTCCTCGTGTTTACCTACCACCTCATGTTCTGCAACCAGACCATCGCCAACCCATCCTTCAATGTGGGCGGGGTCACACGCTTGGGCTTTAGTGAACGCATCATGAGCCAACTAGTTAATTAAAAGATATTAATATTAATGTATGCATGAGCCTTCCAATACCCGTATATTGCCGTTCATAAAGTAAAGGCTTCCGAGATTGGTCCAAACTTGGGCATTCTAAAAATAGCAACATTTCGTTACTTCATTAGTCAGTTGTTACTATAAATAGATTTGCATACATTTGGTTCAAGTGTTAGGGATTTTATAAAAGCATGTTGTGCCAGGGAAGGCGTGGCCAGCAATGGCTGACTGGCAATAACTCCAAGAGTGTTCCAATAATGACCGTTACCTGGCAACAGGGACACACCTTTTTTAATTAGCTACAAAAAAAAAAGAAAAAAAATTCATGAAAAATAGCAACAAGTTAACCATTATCATACCTGTAGAGAAGCTGAGAGGTGCTTTAGTTGGTTGTCTGTATCAAGCTAGCAAAGTAATTTTTACATAAAATTTTATACTTTCTGTAATGCAACAAACATCAGATAGTGCTTTATAAGCCAGCGACATGTTGTGGAGCAGTGATGAAGAAAGGGTATGGCTGGCTGTCAGTTGAAGGGCGTGTCCATAGCAACTACATAAATATTAATAGATAGTATTTAGTGCTGTCTTAGTTAACTATAACTAAAACTAAAAGTAGTTTTAGTTGGTCAAAATTAATTTTAGCTAACTAACTAAATCATTTTTTAAGCATGTTAAACTAACTATAATTAACTAAAATAAATACTGATGTTCTAAAAAGTAACATTGAAAGGAAGTGTAAAACTGATACATACTATGTGCAACCTGCTAACAAATCATTGTGCATTTCATATATCCTATATCATCATGTGACACATTCATTACATGTACTATCACATGTTGCGGTCTGTGTATCAAGTGTCTAAACCATTTTCAAGGCCTCTCCCACTGTATAGAATTACAAAATTTGAACTTTTTGTGATGTTTTTAACAGTTAATGCAACAATAAAACATTACTTTTTACACAATTTTCAATCTTTCAATTGAAATTAATGATAAACATATGGGACGTCAATGCGAAGCTCTGGGGCGTGGACACGAGCCCCTGGAATGTCTACACGAAGCTCTGGGACGTCGACGCGAGCCCCTGGGACGTCTACGCGAAGCTCTGGGACGTCGACGCGAGCCCCTGGGACGTCAACGCGAGCCCCTGGGACGTCTACGCGAAGCTCTGGGACGTCGACGCAAGCCCCTGGGACGTCAACGCGAGCCCCTGGGACGTCTACGCGAAGCTCTGGGACGTCGACGCGAGCCCCTGGGACGTCTACGCGAAGCTCTGGGACGTCGTGAGCCCCTGGGACATCTACGCGAAGCTCTGGGACGTCGACACGAGCCCCTGGGACGTCTACGCGAAGCTCTGGGACGTCGACGTGAGCTCCTGGGACGTCTACGCGAAGCTCTGGGACGTCTACGCGAAGCTCTGGGACGTCGACGCAAGCCCCTGTGACGTCGACGCGAGCCCCTGGGACGTCTACGCGAAGCTCTGGGACGTCGACGTGAGCCCCTGGGACGTCTATACGAAGCTCTGGGACGTCGACGCGAGCCCCTGGGACGTCTACGCGAAGCTCTGGGACGTCGACGTGAGCCCATGGGACGTCTATACGAAGCTCTGGGACGTCGACGCGAGCCCCTGGGACGTCTATGCGAACCTCTGGACGTTGACGCAAGCCCCTGGGACGTTGACGTGAACCTCTGGGATGTCAACACAATTTTAGATTTTCAAATTTCAATTTTTTATTTTCAATTTTTAATTTTTCAAATTGCCTACAAAAATGTAGAATTAACATGGCCAATTGATACCATGCAGAAGGTCGATTCAAATGTTTATCATTAATCTCATTGGGAAGACTGAAAATTGTGTAAAAAGTGATGTTTTATCGTTGCATTAACTGTTAAAAACATCACAAAAAGGGTTAAATTTTGTATTTCTATACATTGGAAGAGGCCTTACTTAAAAATGGCTTGGACATTTGGTACACAAACCGTGGTTAATTATGAAGTCAATAAACTAAAAGGTATTTTGATTTTTAAAACTAACTATAACTCCGTCTCTTGGTTGCAAAGTAACTATAACTAACTAAAATTGCTTTATAAAGTGAAAACTAACTATAAATAACTAAAATTATTTTTCAAAATTGAAAACTAACTAAAACTAGCTACATTTCTTTCCAGAGCAGAAAACTAATTAAAACTAACTATACTAGAGCAATGCTAAATTAATAGTATTACATTATAAGAAAGAAATATAATATTGCATACTTTATAGCAAGATTGAATAGTCCTTCCTTATTGACCGGCTTATCAAGGGTTGAATCACCACCATTATTGCCAGACATTAGGGAAACAGGCACTGTTAAACTAAACAAAAACAATTAATATTAATTGCGCTTTAATTAAACATGTGGGTGGAGCTAACTCGATGAGGCCAGGTGCAACAGGTGACAGGCTAACACAGCAATCACCAATCAACTTCCAAAGACACAGGAAAGATGGCTGACAAACAACAGCGCTAAGTGGACAAAGGTTAGAACAATTATACATGTGTCTATAGTTCTCCTGGTGTTCACAGTACTTACCGTGCTAAATCTTTCAATGCCAAGGCTACAAGGTCAACTGCTTTACCATCAAACGCCATATCTAATGCTTGATGTGCTAGATTATAATACACTTCAGCCCTTCCTGAAATTAGTGCACAACAAATTGGTAAATAATCCAATATAAAAAAAACATATTAAAAAAGCTTGCTATGATATATGGCATTATATGTGTACGCGGTTATTTTAACTAAATTAAAAAATTATTTTTTTAAATATTTACATGTTTTTAATTTGACGCTTCATACATGTGTTTCAAAATATTTACATGCTTCTAGTTAACGTTTTTTTCTGGAATAGTTAAATTAAAAAAGCTGTTAAATAAACCACATATAGTCTTGCCCATAATAGTTACACTTTATACCAAAGGTGTAGATATACCTTTAAGTGCTGGTACATAGGTATCATTAATGTTCAGAACAGCTGTGTAACCTTCCACGGCTTTACTATACTGACCCAGTGATTGTTGAATGGATGCAATCCTATACATTGAAAAATAGGGTGAAGTTAATCATCGTAAGTAACCATGGTAACACATAGTGTATTCATGACAACTTACTGATACTGACAATACAGTGACTGAGGATTGAACTGTATGAGATGTTGATAACAGTCAATATGACATATTTAATAGTAATTATTTCAATTTTACCTCTACAGCCCTCGTGAAGGCCTTTAATGAGGAGGTGTGGCTACCTCTCATGTGATATGCTTCGGCAATACACTCCCATACATGACTATACATATAAACAATATATAGTGGGTGTGGCTTTAAGTATTTGCGAACTCACAAGTCAGTGGAATTATGTCTGAGTACAGTCAAGAAACTATAGAATGGAATAGACTACAATTAAAACATTAGAATTAGTTAGGAAAACAATTTATTGAATACCATTTAATTGCCTCTTCATATCTGTTACATTTCCTGTGATACAGCCCCACCCTTAGCCATGCCTCCTTACACCTATTCATGGGTATCGAATAACTGAACTAAACCTTAGGGTTATACATATTATATACTCACTGTGACGGTAATGACTTCTTGATAACTTCATTATAAGCTTTAAAAGCTGACTCCTAATACAAGCAATTACACATGCATTACTACATTACACCTATAATTGTATTGACAAAAGCTTTAGAAAACAAAATTTAAGACTGAATACGGCATATTTATCCCCCATTATCACACACATACAACATATACATGCATACATTATGAGTAATGGGATCGGTAATATTTGCACCTCATCCTTTAAAGCTGTGTACACCTCACCCAGTGACACACCAGCAGCTACCGGGCCATAAACTGAAGAAAATGACTTCTGATAACATTTTGCTGCTCGTCTATGCAATGAGAATGGTTTAATTTATCCTCCAATAAACACAAACTTACTTCATGTCCTTGGTCACGTGTCGTTGATAGTGGCCTAACTGTAGGAACACTCTAGGGTTGAGGGAATCAAGCTGAGCTGCCTGTATTTTAATAACTACTTAATAACTGGAGACAAAGTTGGCATGTCATTTACTTTGATGAGGTATTCGTAAGCTTCCTTTTTGTTGCCGGTTGGTGAGGCCATTAGAGCAACAGCAAGGTTGTATAGGTACCATGGTGATGTGGGTGTGGCTTCAATACAATGCTTGAATCTGTGATAAAATATAATTATCAACTTCAAAAATTTTGTATTAATTCATTTATCCGCAGCATGAACTAACTCTGTAACTGCTAATTCATATTCCTTGGAGGCAACTGATATCAAACCCTATTAATTAGGATTTATTAATTAGGATTTATTAATTACCTATATAATTAAGAAGGTTGATTTACCTTGCATAAACTGGTTTGTGCTGGCAATAGTTTAGCCGATGATAAAACCTAACAGCAAAAGGTTCATTATTTAGAAATTTTGCTTGTAAAATTTATTGTATCATTTTATTTCACCTTTTTAGCATGGTCAGTCCTATTACTTCCCAGGAGTGCTCTAATGTGAAGTTCAGTCACATGACAGTCATGTGATAGATCTTGTAATTCTTTCTCAATCATTCCCAATGCCTTCTCATACTGTTCGCTACACACCAATGCCTCCATCATTACAATGCTAATATAATAAGACAAGTCATGTGACTGCCATGATATGATCATGTGATCAACGTACTAGAACATCTTCCTGAAAACAACTTGGAGAAATAGCGGAGCATTAGACAAGTATTTTAAACCTGTTTGAATATAATTTATAATTAAGTTACTGTGGGAGTAAAGGGTTACCATTATTGTCACACCTTCCTTGGCAGTATTGATAGTCATGTGATAGTCATGAGACATCAGGTGACAAATACATGACATAGCATGATACTCACAAACATTGGGTGAATCAGTAACTCCTAAGGAAACAAAACAGTTAAACATTTAAATTAGACAAATCCATTCCTACCCTGAACAGCCTTTTGACACGATTCCTTGATCTTCTTGCCATTGTCTAACAGTGCAACTGCTTCGTAACTACACGAAACATCTCTACCTTTCATGAACAAATCTCGTTGATAATCGTTTAGTGGGTGTGGTCTGTACTCGTCACTCCAACCTATGGAAATATTATTGAATAATTAACCACTACAAAACCACACCCAATGTGACCTTTAACCTTTCAAATACTCCCATAATTCAATAGTACACAATGTTTCCGTTGATAGTCTCTTGACTTCATCAATATCGTCCTTCATTAGCGAGGGGCAGTACTCTTTCATATGGTCCAATAATACGTGGTAATCCTCACTTAATAACTATTAATATAACCACTAGTTCACGTCCTGACTCTGCTTATTCACTCACCTTTATCCATTTCATTACAGAATTGATAAATATTACAATCAGCTCTCTCTTCGTATCCGAGGCCACGCCCTCCACTAGCAGGAAATATGAGTCCTTTAGTAAGCTCCACCTATCAGCATTATAAGCCCCCTCGTTTAGCAGGAAAACCACACCCTCTTTTAACACGTCTAACGAAGGTCCCAATGTTAGTACACTGTCATACATCAAACATGCCTAAAGTACGAAAGGAAAGGAATCAGATAATTACAGTATGCACAAACCATGCATCATCCATCTTTATTCATTACCTGTTCGTTTTGCTTAAGTTCCCTGAACAGTTTGGCAAGTTTGCAAGTGATCTCCAACCGTCTGGGGTCATCCCTGTAATTAAGGTTAATTAATTGATTATTATAGTTATGCTATACATACACTTGTGTGGTTAATATTTTCTGATAGGCGGAGATGCATAACAGCATGTCTTCCTCTAATCCACTGTGCCCATGTTCATCGTATAGTACTACCAAACCCTATAGCAACAGATATGATATATACCATAAGAATGAGAAAAAAACATGCATTTCAACTAATCCACTTACCTTCCAAGCAAGAATGTCACTTTCACTGATAGCAATCGCCTCCTTGTACCGGAGTTTAGCCTCTCCTATATTACCCAGCAGTAGGTGAGCCTTACCAGCCATCACATTAGCCAAGTAATTACTAGGGTCAGACCACAACACGGCCTAAAGGAAAATACATACACTCATGTACTGATGTTTAATGGCAAGCCTTAAAGGTATGGACGTCCAGTTGAGGATTTTATATAGCTCACTTCACAGTGCTTCAAGGCATCTTCATAGTCTTTTTTGTCCAACGCAGTCCTGGCTGACTTCAACAAAGCTTTCACTTCCTTGCCAGACGCCGCCATGTTTTCATTAATAACTATTAATAACTTTATTATTATTATTATTACTATTATTAATATTATTATTATTATTATTATTATTAAGTGATCATGATCTTATAAAAAAGCCTTGAAATAGTCACTAAAATAGTCACTATTATTGGTTATCATCAATTTTCTCAGCACTCCAATCTTGAAGATAACAATCAAAGGAATTCACGAAACTGTTCTCATCTTTTGTTACATTGACACAAACCGTCCATGAGCCACCATTGTCACTCAACAATATGGACAGTCGTGATGAAAAACTATCAAGTATTGCCTGCACAGTGAATGAGGGAGTGGCTCATTATAGTGCTATTAATAGAAACAATATTACCTGATCAATATTGGTTAATGATAACATACATGGTGATATGCCACACCCATTAAACATCTATTAATTATAAAGTAATTAATATAACTATTATTGACTACTGATTTTGTTACCAATTACCATAGTAACACTGGAGTGGTGGGCCACTACATTGATACAGTTAACAGAGTTGTCTTGATCAGTCAATTTTATCAATAGAGACCTTAAACACAAATTGGTAAAGAAAGGGGTGTGGTCTAGGGAAATCAATGGGTTAAAATTTCACACTATACCTGTAGTAGTAATGAACTAGGCAATAGAAAAGAAGGAAAGACATTAATGAAGATAAAGGACATGTAATACAGTATTATAGTCTATACCTTGATTATTGGATCTACCACATGTTGGACATGTGATATTCTATAAAATAATGCAGATAATGATGATAGTTTGTGAACAATATATAATACTCACTGTTGTTGTTAGCTCAGCCGTACACTGACCACACCCACTATAGATCATATTTGAAATGAACGTAGCCTATATATTACAAAATTATTACAATAATATAAAAATGGATTCCACATAAGTATAACTTTTACTATAACCTTGTAAAAATATAAGGCTCTATAAAATACATGAAACGAAAGAGTACATTACACAGCTTTTTCTTTCCAGAACTAAATTAATTGTCTTTCATAATTATACCCCATATTCTTCCCATGCAAACAATAATCGATAACGGATGCATTCTAAAATTCATCAACAGCAGGAATAACCTCCCATACTTTAAGTTATGGGTATGGCCACACTCTGCACTATAGGTCATTATCAATGTTAACAGACTTTACTATAAACTTACCAGTTCATCCCCTTTGCCACTGGAACTAAGTGATAGATTAATATCGCGTATACTATAGTAATGATATCGTGTATACTATAGTAACGATTATAATGTATGGTTTATTACTATAGCATATATACAACTATATAGTAATGATTATAATGTATGGTCCATTACTACAGCGGTTACGTAACCGATGTAACCGGTTACGTAACCGATGTAACCGGTTACGTAACCGATGTAACCGGTTACGTAACCG
>JAYJLX010109655.1:0-20840 GCA_036873525.1 Chalinula nematifera
ATCACTTACTCCACCATTATCAAGCCAAGGTATCTCACTCCCTTTATCCAGTTAATCTATTACTAGTAACTTTACCTCTACTTCTCTACCTCTCTATTTTAAGTATTGGTTCAAAATAGCTGCAACGTTTCTATAACTCGTCAAAACCTGCTTGACCTGTTTACGACGATGCTATTGGGGGATCGTTTAGCAGCTGAGTTCCTATTGCTCCATCTTCTATCATATGTGTTAGTCAATAATATTGTTATACTGTAATTAATATTATGGATTTTCAGCATTAGGCATTGTAATACTAATATATGCAAGCTGTTTAATTTGGGTATACAATATCCAAAGTTAACGCTCACAGACTAACAGAATGAATCACAATTACCAATTTCACTATATTATTTGTACCATTGAATAGAACCATATGGCATGATGTACCAAATATTAGTGTTCAATGTACAATACAGTAATCTATTTCATTTAACTATTGTGTCATTAGGTTTGGAAGGACTGAAATGTTAGCTGTTGGTAAACTATCCCTTAATATCAGCAGGTGTCCCAGACTCAGTGCCACGCCCCTTCCTTTATTAGTGTATAAGCTATTGGATCAATTGGTTACCAAGGTTACATAATTATTGTAATGTAATAATTAATTAATGAAAATGTTTCTAATAATTATATACAGAGCCATTTCCTTCCTCTCTCGCTGTCTAATTTGAATTCATTAAATTTCGTACCAAAGAAAGATTATGAAGCCAACAAACTACAGACAGGAACATTACAGCTGTCTCCAGGTAGTAACACTATCACATGATTATTTATTGATCACATGACTTAGTGGTCATGTGACTTTGTAGTCATGTGACTTGGTAGTATTGTGACTTGTATATTTGTTTTTCTATAAGGGACACACCTTGTTATTGATGAAACTGCAATGCAACCTGGACAGCTGGATCAGAGGGGTGTGGCTAATATAGCAGCTGTAGGACGCTTGGTACAGTCACAACTGGTTAAGTATGACTTCAAATATCATCAACAGGACTTCGAATGCGATGTGGTAAGAGAATATGAGACAGTGAGAGGGGAGTGAACAGCAAGTGCCTCCATTTATCAATTCATGTGCCATAAACTGAACCTTACTGTTTCATGTTAAGTGCTGAATAGAATTAAGGGCTGAATAATAAAAATAATTTTTGCTCGTCAATACTTTTAATTTAAATAATACGCAGGATTTTTTCAAGAGTTTAAGCCTGAATTGAACTTGTAACTCTAGTTTAAACCAACAATCTCATACATAGACCAATTTTAATCATACACTAACGTTATTAACAGACTCCGCCCACATAGTGAAATGAGCCATTTTGTAAATAATTGGTTATGATCCTACATTCAAATAATATACTTGTAGTTGTTTTTGTCATTATACCAACATCAACTCACTCAACCTTTCGATATAAACCATACCTCTGTAGTGAGCGTATTCATTAAGTAATTAACTGTATTCATTTTAGCTAACTGATTATTTCTATAGTTATCAATTCACTTCCACTCACATTCATGTAATTATCAGTCACCCAACCTCTCATTCAACATCTTAGCATCTTATTACATCATCTAGCATTTTGATTGTGCAATACCGGTACTCTTATAAATACTCATCCATTTCACTCATTCTCTCTCTCCCTGATTTCGATTGATAATAAACTAAGAAGTTAAATTTAAGCAGTACTTCACCTCTATAATATATATGAGACAGAACTCAATAGCCCATTATACATGTTTGTTAAATAGTGTGGGTGGTACTGTGTTACTGTGTGTGGCTATGTCACCAATAATGCTTATGTTTGTTTTTATTTCAGCCAGTTATGGTTTTCTCTGAAGGGAAATCATTACTAAAGGTAATGTATTGGTTGATCTTCGTTTAGTATTATTACATTATAATTATTATTACAGGTTGATTGCTGTATTCCGCTAAATATTACCACCTCAGACCCTTTAGCTATGCCAATGTTTCCAGACCCTTTGAAGAGTCTAGCTGAATTCACCAGCAGTGCTGTGTCTGAGATGAGGAAGTATCTGGTGCTCTGCAAACTACTAAAATATGATTTAGATGACTCCATTAGACAGGTATAGAGTAGACTGATTGTAAGCAATGGTTGGCTCACAAGATTAATGTTTGTGTTCCATTACAACTAGAAATCAAATAGTATGTTAATATTATTAATGAGTATGAATATTAATGCAGATACACTAAAGTAGAGCTCGATTCTATTCTTGCGTCAACGTACTCCTTTACATTGAATTCCTATCGTAGCAAACGTTATATTGTGAACCAACCTTAGCTTTGAATTTCTACTGAACACATTACATGTGTTTCAAACCCTTTTAATCTGTTTCAGACCCTTCAGGATGATTTTGTGCAGCGAAGGCGTGTGGATCCCACCATGACTGGGGACACATTTCACTATCTCCTTAATCTATCTCGGTTAATTACAATTAGTCACGGTGAAGAGAAACTGACCCTAACTCATTGGGAGAGAGCTAAGGAGATGTACTCTCAACAAAGACAAAGGATAGGAGATAATCAATAGGAACATGTGTTTACTAATGAATGTGTCTATTTTATATTTGTTACCGTAAACTCGATGTGTACATGTTTATTAAAAAAGTCTGGTGTAATTATTATTATAGGTCATACATATAGATATAAATTTAACTATGATAGCTATAAGAAGATATATTAAGTTTTTTTGCTATAACGATAATTATAAAAGTCATTATTAAATTTACACAAATCAAATAAAGAGTGGCAATTGCTTAATTGTGTGAAAATTACTCAATGTATTATAAGATATGTGTATGTGATTACAAGTTACAACTGGATAGGGGATCAATATATGGTTAAGTTTATTTACAAGAGGTGATATAAGTAGGTGGCACACATGACATATGGCTTGTCTGTATTCATTGTATGTGTTGCCGCATCTCTGTTTCTTTGTTTCATTCACTGTGTTGCCGCATCTCTATTCCTCTCTGTTTCATTCACTGTGTTGCCATCTCTATTCCTCTCGGTTTCATTCACTGTGTTGCCATCTCTATTCCTCTCTGTTTCATTCACTGTGTTGCCATCTCTATTCCTCTCTGTTTCATTCACTACTGTGTTGCCATCTCTATTCCTCTCTGTTTCATTCACTGTACATGTGTTGCCGTCCCTTACTTTTTACACAGGTGACTGACATGGATGCGATTTGTGGATAGTATATATGTACATGTAGATATGTGATTGTAAATAAAGATTGTATGTGTAAAGTGTATTATGTAGTCTATCTAATAAAGGATCGACCATCAGGCAATAGTTTATTTGGTAGTAGATGTAATGATAGTATGTATAATGGATGATGCATGATGTAACGGTTTGTACAATAATTATAATGATCGATAAGCACATACTTCAAGGAGATATTTGTTCCATGATTTCATCTGCTATTCTTGATAATGGTGGATCATCTTGGTTTTTTAGTACATTACAAAATTTCATGATCATTTTAAGTTCTCTTTTTCTTTCACTGTTACTGGACAGCAAGCCGAGTGTAAACACATTCAGCAGATAAGAGCTTTTTGTAATTATACCAGCATGACTCATAGTTTGAATCTCAGCTTTTTCTTCAAAAGTCAATAAATCAACTGACCAAAGGTCATTGGCCAGTTTATTGGGATCAGATATGAGGCGGATTAAATCAGGGGTGTGGCTCTTGATGACTTGTATCAGTCCATCAATATTCAAGCTGTCGGTTGACTCCTCCTAAAGACAATAAAATAAAATATATTTAATAAATTATGCATACTCAGCTTACGTTATTAGCAAAGGAGGCTATAGAATCTTCTGTATTAGGAGGAGTAGCAGTATCCTGCTGCTTTGATAAGGTGGGTGGGGCATTGGTACAGATGAGCATTCTGTTAAATGTAATTTCAGTTTCACCATTGCCCAAATCCTGTATAGAGTAAGATAATTATTATACATTATCCAATCACACATCAGTTATAGTAGTACTGATACCTTTGAATCAGTAATATCAGCATTAGTTGATGATGAAAGAGTTTGGTCAGTAGGCTGTGTATTAATTGAGATAGTGCAAGTATTGGCCAAATCCTAATAATTATTATAAAATACATTGTCAATGAATTGCACATAATGTATTGTATACTATACCTTTGGATCTCGATTGGCAAAAACAGCTTTGAAGATTTGTTCTTGACGAACATCTGGCACCGCTATTAGCTTAGTAATGGCCAATTGCTTCTCTCCACTTGTGTCTAGGATGAATCTATCATTGTTAATAGCACACCGTGCTAACAACTCAACACTGTATAAAGGAACACTGCTACTGTTCAATGATATTGAGCATTGTGGCAGGTGTAATGATGAGCTATCGATAATGAATTCCTGTGTGGCTACTGTAGGCATTGCTTGCTGTTTACACAGCAATATCTCAATAATAACATCATGAATCAAATTAAGCATCTCAGCTTCAGCTCCTTCTTCACATGACATGAGTACAATCAATGTTTGATTGCTGTCAGCTAATTCCACAAGTGTTTGTACACCCTTAGTGTCCTTCCAGTATAGACCTCTAGTCCATATCTTGCAAAACCGCTCAAACTTACTGGATGCGGCTGGCTTATAAACAGAGTACTTACAAGTCAAGTGGAGCTGAACAAGATGGAGGAAACGTGATAGGAAAAAGGTGTTATCAAAACAGCAAAGTTTCCAACCAAACTTGAAAGCAGATTTTGAAATTTCAGCTGGTCTACCGATGCTTTTGATTAAAGCAGGAATGAATATATATTGTTCACTAGTATTGGTCAAGGGAGTAGACGTGTTTGCTTCAATGAAATCATTACTGATGATACTACATAGTTCCATGTACTGAAGGAACTGGAGCAATAATTCGGGATCATAATTGGGGAACAATGAATGAAGATCAGATGATTTAACAACCCCAATGTTACTAGATATGTTTACATGCTCTTTGAAATCCTGAGGAGCGAAAAGAATTCCATCTACGTCTTTCAGCAAGATCGACTTGTCTGCAACTATCCAGGAGTCTTTTAACATGGATGGATTTCGGAGAAACACAATCAGTCCAGTTGAACTCAAGGATGAAACAATGTTATCAACATGAGAAATACCATCAGCAGGTAGAAAAAGTCCATTTGCCTCTTTAGCCAGATGAATAAGTTTTTCCAGAGTGTAGACTGGTTTTCCATCTCGTAGAAAGAAATCGTACACCATGTGACAATAAAGACTCATTTCTCTGTTGATATTAACATCACTGATCAGTTTACATCCTGCTGATAGGGCTGAAATAAAGCTAATGAGAGGAGTGCCACCTAGCTTTCTACAATCCAAGTTAAATACTCCATGATATTTCAAAATGGTAGCGTTACTTGAGCAAAGGTCACCAATACTGTGTGTTAAGGGATCATGATCACTTACAATGGAACAATCAATATGACTGGCCACTATGATCAGCTGACACTGATGTAAAGCATTGTGACTTACATTTTTAATCACGTTTAACCATAAATTCAGTGATTTAATAAAGCTCTCATCAGCTAGACTAACAACAAGAACGAAAACAGCTGCTGATCCTTGAAGGAGGTTTTCCAGTACAGCAGTATGACTGGAGTAATACTCAGCCTGACCAGCTAAATCATGTAATATTACTCTACCTACATCCTTGTCATTAAGGACCTTGGGTATTATTCCTGCTGTGTGAAGCTCAACACCTTTGACCTTTCTGTATTGAGCTGTTATATTCACATATTTCTTTCTGTCTTCAATGACTTTAGCTAGGGTACTTTTACCTGCCCCTGGATTACCAAGCAGAATTACATTTACATATGAATGGATTGGATGGGCCATCTGGACTTCACCAAAACGAGAGATCAGCTGATTTACATGCTTAAAAGCATCTTTATTTTTCAATACACGGCATCGATCATCGAGTATCATCAGAGGAGACTTCTCTAATTCATTTAAAGCTACCATATTGGCCTTTCCTGTTGCCATGATTAGCTCAATCAAAGACACATCCCCTTTTAAGTTACGACAAGCAATGTGTAGAAGTGTTTCGCCATATTTATTTTGTGAGGTGACATCACATTGACAGTTGTAGATAAGGTGATGAATGAGAGAGAGGAATTCAGATGAATACACAACATCATGATTGTTAAGTACAAGGAGATGGAGAATTGTGTTCAAATCGGAGTCCTTGATTGTATAGTCACCCTTACCCTCTTTAATTAAACAGATTAGAAGGTTCATGAATGCGGATGGATTGGAGTGACATGGTGCTTCAGAGCATAAGGTCAACAGATCAACTTTACCTGTGGTAACAAGCTCTTCAATCAAATCTTCCCTTAGCATCCATTTACAAATCAAATGCAACACTGATTCGTCCTTAGTGTTTTTGGATGTAATATCCATATGGCAGTCATGAATGAGGTACCTGATCAAGGAAAGAAGTTGTTTACTCTGATGATCAGTATATTGCGGATGTGAAACAAGACAGTGTAGAATTGTATTCATGTTCATATCTGGTACTGAATGATAGCACTTGTTATTTTCAATGAGTTTACGAGTAAAGGCCAGGATATCAGACGAATTATGCTCATATACGTATATATTACACAGCATGTGTAGCACCGTTAGCCCTTTGTTATTCCGCAAGCTATTATGTTGAATCAGTTCAAAGAAGTATGACAAATAGGATATTTTTGTATCTAAATTCATCTCCTTTGAAGAACATATTGAATGAAGAACTGTATTCCCCTTTATATCCTGTTTACTGATCATACTCTCATGATTCTCTTTTGGTATGAATTCCATTATATATTGGATAATTTCCATATGAGAAGAATTGAATTTGTAGCCCTTCAAAATCAAAATATGTAAAATATTCTCACAACTTAGGTTAGTACCAGTCACATCACATTTGCATTTCTCAAGCAGAAATTTCAACTTCTTCCGCGCACCATTCGCGCAAGCCATGTGTAAAACTGTGTCACCAGTCTGCGTATTTATGCATTGAGTTTTTGATGTCAAGTAAAAAATCATATCTTCATGCCACTCTGAATAGGCTTTCATTAACACTGAAGCAAAGTCAGCTGTTGTCATGCTGGAGTTACAATCAATGAGATATTGAGCCACACCCACTCCACCATTTATATTATTAGCAATGTAGAACCTTACTACTGCTAAAGTAGCTTCTTTGTTCAGATCCACCGTTAAAAAGCAATTGGAGCTTAATATGCAGTATTGCAAAATACTGGTATTGTACTGCAAATAACTGGCATTACTGAATCGACAATTTTTGAAATTAATACGGCAAATCATTTGGAATAATGATGACAAAGTAGAGTTAGCTAATTTAATATGACCACCACATAATTGATCAGCAACAAACTTTACTTGCTCAATTTCTCCACTACTACAAGCTAGGTGGAAGATGGTTAAGCCGTTAGTAGGATTAACAATTGGATCAAAGCCTGCAGTACCCACTAAGTACTGTAAAACATTATCACACCAATTCGTATAGGCACATGACATTATTTCACAATTGCCCTCAACTTTGCATTTTTCAACTAAGTGTTTAATAATATCCATACCTCTTTCCTTCTGAGCAATGGCTGTCTTCATGGCCATAGTACCAGCCTCTTGACCATTGAGATTAGGTTGACACTTACACTCAATAAAAAGGTATTGTAAAATATCAAAAGTACCAGCATTAGCAGCAACATGGACTAATGTTTCACCTTCACTATTTACAGCATTAGGGTTATAGTTACATGATTCAACTAAAAATTTTACTCTCGTTAGCTCTTTACAAGCAGCCGCAGTAACTATGGCTGTATTGTCTATGGGGCTTACCTCAGGATCAGTACATTCTACCGTATCAAGCTTGGATTCCATGAGCAAATACTTGATTACAGCCTCGTTCCAGTAGAACACAACCATTTCTAAAACTTCAGAATAGTGAGCATGGATATACTCACTTTCACTTTGAATTAACATTTTAAATATATATAGAGGTAGCTGTTTACAGTTATGCATAAAAGCATGCTCTATTGCTTGACACAATGGGTTTTGAAAAAGGGGTTCAAGGCTGTTTGATGTAGCTGAAGGAAATCCACTACATGTTAAATCTAACAAGATATCTTCATTATCCCGCAAAAACTCATCATTCTGTACCAAAAAATCTAATCTAAAAAATTGACGATCCTTGGAAAGTTTTTGAAGTATGTGGTTTCCATTAATTATAGGGCTACACTTCATTTCAACCAGCAAATACTTCATCAGATCATCAGACCAATACAAGTATGCTAAACCAAGGATGCGTTCAGTAAGCAGCTTATCAGCAGAGCCATATTCTTCAATGAGGCAACGTGCAATGGGCACAACAAATGGATTTGAATTTACAATGGCCCATTCTAATGGAGTGTAACCATAATGGTTGATTGCTTTATGCATGAACGTGTACAAGAGACATTTTAGTTTAAGGTAGGCTAGAACCTCACGAGATGGGTGGGTATTTGATGAACAAAAGGCATGCAGTAGAGAATTCTTCCCCTGACCAGTGAACGCATTAGGATCACAATCGCATTCTTCAACAAGAAACTTTAGCTTTCTTAAATCCATGTTACGACAAGCATCATGTAAAACACTGTCACCAGTTACAGCATTTGTAACTACAGGGCATCCCAGTTCCTTGATCAAGCACAAGATTATGGCATCATTCCAACATGAGTTGGAGTATGCCAAGGAAACACAACTGCTTTTATAATACTCATGAGTACCTGTGTTTAAGTGTACACTAGTAAAAAGATGTTTCAATAGTTCACATTTTTTTGCCATAACAGCGCAATCAAAGATGGAATAGCTTTGAGCATTGAGTTTGAAAAGGTCACAAATATAATTGCTTAGCAAGTAATTGATTATTTCCTCTGCTATCTCTCCGCTGACAGTTGCTGAGGAGCAAAATGTGTGTAATACAGTATCATGATTACTGTTAATTACATTTAGATTGCGACAACATTTCTCAATTAGAAATCGTACTCTATCAAGCCTACCATCCCTACACGCGTAGTGTAATAGCGTGTCACCTGTTTCATAATCAAGCACCATATCTAGCGATTTATCAACCAGCAAATATTTAATAACCTCATTATTCCAGTTGTAATAGGCAAACAGCATTGTCTCTGGTGAATTAAGTCTCAATGCCATTAAATTATACCCAGATGAAACAAAATATTTGACTATATCCAAACCACCCATAATAGCGCAATGTAGAACGGTTAACCCATCTTTAGTATACTTTAACACATTACAACCCAGAGACACTAAATATTGAACTAACTCAAGGTTACCTGAAGTACAGGCAAAGTGTAATGGAGTGGCCCCATGGATTGCTTGGTCAGGGTCCATGCCATAGGTGAGGATCATCTCTTCAGCCACATCCTTCCAGCCATTACCACAGGTAAAGTGAAGCAAGACAGAATCAGTTACCGGTACCCCATGTTCTGCCAGTAAAGGAAGAACTTCAGCTTTCCTCCTTCTTTGAGCTGCATCCAGTAAAATCTTTGACATCCTGACTTCCTGACCCTTGAATGCTAACCTTGAATCCACTGAGGTTCTGGTATATACCTATTGCCTTTACAACTCACAAACCCTAATTAAATTACACGAATCAGTGTTTTGTGTAAACATTATGTAACCTGATATGACAGCAGTAAATTCCCTCCTTTATAACACTTATGTACTGCACTATAGTCTTCATCAGGCGCAGTTATTTGTCTATTTAGTTTTTGAAGGTAATTGTGTATATATACCACAGCTATATATAGCCATATGTATACACATAGCCTGCATCTTCTATAACAATGAAGCCCCTCAAAAACATAAAGTATAGGGTTGGTCAATTAACTCAAGCATGTTGTCTAAAAGTTGTCCAAGCTTAATTTGCCTTATATGGAATTAAGGTGTTGAGTTTGTAATGTATAACATTATCTCATATTTGCTAGTTTAATATATAGTATCAATAAATTTATAATTATGTAGCTATAAATATATACTGTATGGGATATTGTATACGGTATTCATGCAGGTTCATTATACTACGAGCCGTTACTGACATTATATACAAACACTATACATTATTCAGCCCAATGAACACGCATATACATGAGGTCATCTGGAATCATTTCAGTGTACTATATCCTTCTATATGGTTTACATGCAGTATATTATATGATTAACTGGTTAGTGATTTCAAGTTTTTACGTACATGTATGTATGAAGCTGCATGATTACACTTTTAAATCAGTCAATTATAGTATTATTTTGATGCATGCAAGTGGGCTGCTGGTGGGATTAAGACTAAAATTTTCATATCATGATCAGATTGCTGGATCAGTATACTGATAATTTTCACTCATTCACAACCTTTACACGAAAATAATGTTCTCATGATTAGAATATATAATCAGTATATAATCCAGCTTATCATAATGACAAGGCTAACTATTATTAAAACATATATAATAGGTATAGATCATATTTTTTTTGTTCAACATAATTGAAAAAAGAAAGAATAACATGCACTGTGTATTTCAAAAAAATATATTTTGTGGAGTCAATTGATTAGCAACAATGTATTAAGATGCAAGATTATATGCACAAATTATTGCATGTGCTGAACACAAATGTATATCAAATTGTCAACTGGATGGATCAGTCTGATTGCCATTTCTATTCCTTAATTGATCTCTGTTTCATTCATGTGTTGCCATCTAATTTTCTCCATTTATGCCAGCAGGCACGGTACACATGGATGTGACCTTGAATAGTAGATGCGTGATTGTAAATAAAAATTAGCTGCAATTGTATATACATGTAATTATGCATAAAATGTATTAAGATCTATACATGTGGTCCGATTGAATGAATCAATGGTGTGTAGTGACGAATACTGATAAGATGTGATGCATGATGTGACGGTGTGTAATGATCAATAAGCACGTACTTCAAGGAGATATCTGTTTCATGATATCATCCGCTATTCTTGATAATGGTGGATCATGTTGATTTTTTAGTACATTGCAAAATTTCATGATCATTTCAAATTCTCTTGTTTTTTCTCCGTTACAAGACAGTAAGAGCCGTGTAAATTCGTTTAGCAGATAACTGCATTTCCTGGATCGACTAAGACTCAAGTTAGTTTCAATTTCGTCTTTTCCATCATCAGACAATAAATCAACTGACCAAAGGTCATTGGCCAGTTTATGGGGATCGGATATGAGGCGGAGTAAATCAGAAGTGTGGCTCTTGAAAACTTGCAGTAATTCATTATTATTCAAACTGTCTATTGACTCCACCTACATAGACAGTAAAATTAATAATTATGTGACATACACTACTGCTTTAACTATACCTCATTAGTGAAGCTATCCACAGAATCTTCTGTATTACGAGGTGTAGTAATACCCTGCTGATCTGATAAGGTGGGCGTGGCATTGGTACAGATGAGCACTTCGTTTAATGGAATTTTAGTTTCACCATTGGCCAAATCCTATAAAATAATTCAGTACATTGTCAAATCACACATATTAAATAATATACTATATTATGTACCTTTGAATCAATAATGACTGCATTAGTTGAAGATGAAGGCTGTGCATTAACTGAGGCAGTAGAAATGGATGGATTAACCTGTTGATCTGTGATATTGGTATTGGCATCAGATGATGAAACATGTTGTGTCCCCACTGAGCTAGCTGATGATTGTGGCTTTGATTGGTTAATCAATATTGGGGATTCATCTTGTTTGAATACAACAGTAGATGAGGTCGTTAGACTGATCGGCTTTGATAAACTCGAGTTGCTTTTTACAATGTCCTGTAAAATAAACAATAATTTTAATTCAAATAATAATAGACTCTACTCAAACTGACCTCAGAATTTTTTGCAGCAAATACAGACTCAAATAACTCTTGTGAAGTTTTTTCTACTTTTAAGAGGTTTTTATCTTTTTCATTCACTGTGTTGCCATCTCTATTCCTCTCTGTTTCATTCACTGTGTCACCATCTCCATTCCTCTCTGTTTCATTCACTATGTTGCCATCTCTATTCCTCTCTGTTTCATTCACTGTGTTGCCGTCTCTATTCCTCTCTGTTTCATTCACTGTGTTACTGTCTCTTTTCCTCTCTGTTTCATTCACTGTGTCGCCGTCTCTTTTCCTCTCTGTTTCATTCACTGTGTTACTGTCTCTTTTCCTCTCTGTTTCCTTCACTGTGTTGCCATCTCTATTCCTCTCTGTTTCATTCACTGTGTTGTCATCTCTATTCCTCTCTGTTTCATTCACTGTGTTGCCATCTCTATTCCTCTCTGTTTCATTCACTGTGTTACTGTCTCTTTTCCTCTCTGTTTCATTCACTGTGTCGCCATCTCTTTTCCTCTCTGTTTCATTCACTGTGTTGCCATCTCTATTCCTCTCTGTTTCATTCACTGTATTACCATTTCTATTGCTTAATGATGTATTGCTGTCTTCACAATTTACTTGGTTAGTATAATTCTTAAATTGGCTCAACATTTCATTTGCTATGTGGTCTAAACCTGGTTGACCATGCTTTACAAGAACATCGCAAAATTTAAAAAAACCTTCAGAATCATCTGTTTGCTCAAAGAAGCGTATCGTCTCATTCATTATCATACTGGCTCTTGTGTATCGATCGATCTGGTTAGTCGTATGAATGGAATCTTTTGTGGAGAGTGACAACAGGTCATGTGACCACAGCTCAGTCGATAGCTTTATAGGATTAGATATAATACCCAGTATCTGCGGAGTATGCTGTTTGATAATACGTTTATATGGATTTGCTGTACTGTCTCGATGTGCTATTGAAAGGGTTTGGTCAGGAGACTGTGTAGTAATAGAAATGGAAGAATCAACCTGTCGATCAGGGATACTGGTAATGGCATCAGATGATGGAAAAGGCTGTGTCCCTATTGAGCTAACTGATGATAATTGCAGCTTTGATTGATTATTAACCGGCAATGTTGATGCTTTATCTTGCTTAAATACGTCAGTAGATGAGGTTACGCTAAGTGGTTTTGATAAACTTAAGTTGCCTTTTACAATGTCCTGCAAAAACAGTTAAAGCAAATAGTATTAATTCTAATCACAGCTTTAACTATAATACCTCATTAGTGAAGCTATTGGAGTCCACAGAATCTGATGAGGTGGGCAGGGCACTGGAACAAGTGAGGCTTAATGTACTTTCAGTTTCACCATTGGCCAAATCCTATAGAGTTATAATATAGTTAATATTATAAATATACATTGTTTAAACACACATTTTATAATTATAATATATACCTTTGGATCTCGATTCGCAAAAACAGCTTTGAAGATTTGTTCTTGACAAACATCTGGCACTGCTATTAGCTTAGTAATGGCCAATTGCTTCTCTCCACTTGTGTCTAGGATGAATCTATCATTGTTAATAGCACACCGTGCTAACAACTCAACACTGTATAAAGGAACACTGCTACTGTTCAATGATGTTGAGCATTGTGGCAGGTGTAATGATGAGCTATCAATAATGAATTCCTGTGTGGATACTCTAGGCATTGCTTGCTGTTTACACAGCAATATCTCATTAACAACATCATAAATCAAATTAAGCATCTCGGCTTCAGCACCTTCTTCACATGATGTGAGTACAATCAGTGTTTGATTGCTGTTAGCTAATTCCACAAGCGTTTGTACTCCCTTAGTGTCCTTCCAGTATAGACCTCTAGTCCATATCTTGCAAAACCGCTCAAGCTTACTGGATGTGGTAGATTTATGAACAGAATACTTGCAAGCCAGTTGGAGTTGAACAAGATGGAGGAAACGTGAGAGGAAAAAGCTGTTACCGAAACAGCAAAGTTTCCAACCGAACTTGAAACCAGATTGTGAAATTTCAGCTGGCTTATCAATGCATTTGATTAAAGCAGGAACGAATATATATTGTTCACTAGTATTGGTCAAGGGAGTAGACGTGTTTGCTTCAATGAAATCCTTACTGATGATACTACATAGTTCCATGTACTGAAGGAACTGGAGCAATAATTCGGGATCATAATTGGGGAACAATGAATGAAGATCGGATAATTTAACAACCCCAATGTTGCTAGATATGTTTACATGCTCTTTGAAATCCTGAGGAGCAAAGAGAATTCCATCTAAGTCTGTAAGCAAGATCGACTTGTCTGCAACTATCCAGGAGTTTAGTGGCATGGATGGATTTCGGAGAAAGACAATCAGTCCAGTTGAACTCAAGGATGAAACAATGCTTTCAACATGATATATGTCTTCAGGTAGAAAAAGTCCATTTGCCTCTTTAGCCAGTTCAATAAGTGTTTCCAGGGTGTAGACTGGTTTTCCGTCTCGTAGAAAAAAATCGTACACCATGTGACAATAAAGACTCATTTCTCTGTTGCTATTAGCATCACTTATCAGTTTACATCCTGCTGATAGGGCTGAAATAAAGCTAGCAAGATGATTACCACCTAGCTTTCTACAATCCAAGTTAAATACTCCATGATATTTCAAAATGGTAGAAGCATTACTTGAGCACAGGTCACCAATACTGTGTGTTAAGAGATCTAGATCATTCACAATGGAACAATCAATATGACTGGTCACTATGATCAGCTGACACTGATGTAAAGCATTGTGACTGACATTTTTTATCACGTTTAGCCATAAATTCAGTGATTTGATAAAGCTCTCATCAGCTAGACTAATAACAAGGACAAAAACAGCTGCTGATCCTTGAAGGAGGTTTTCCAGTACAGCAGTATGACTGGAGTAATACTCAGCCTGACCAGCTAAATCATGTAGTATTACTCTACCTATATCCTTGTCATTAAGAACCTTGGGTATTATTCCTGCTGTGTGGAGCTCAACACCTTTGACCTTTCTGTATTGAGCTGTTACATTTATGTATTTCTTTCTGTCTTCAAGAACTTTTGCTAAAGTACTTTTTCCTGCCCCTGGATTACCAAGAAGAATTACATTTACATATGAATGGATTGGATGGGCCATCTGGACTTCACCAAAACGAGAGATCAGCTGATTTACACGTTTTAAAGCATCGCGATTACTTAATATACCACATTGATCATCAAGTATCATCAGGGGGGATTTTCCAAATTCATTTAAAGCAACCATCATATTAGCCTTTCCTGTTGACATGATTCGTTCAATTAAAGATATATTCCCAGTGTACTTATGACAGGCCATGTGTAGGACTGTTTCACCATATTTGTTCTGTGAAGTGACGTCACATTGACAGTTATAGATAAGGTGATGAACGAGGGAGAGGAATTCGGGTGAATACACTACATTTTTAAGTACAAGGAGATGGAGAATTGTGTTTAAATTCGAGTCCTTGATTGTATAGTCACCCTTACCCTCTTTAATTAAACGGGTTAGAAGGTTGACTAATACGGATTCATTAAAGTGCCATGCTGCTTCAGAGCACAAAGTCACCAGATCAACTTTACCTGTGGTAACAAGCTCTTCAATCAAATCTTCCCTTAGCATCCTTTTACAAATCAAATACAACACGGATTCGTACTTAGCATTTTTTGATGTAATATCCATATGGCAGTCGTGGATGAGGTACCTGATTAAGGAAAGAATCTGTGGATCTCCTCTTGCAGACTTGCTACACGAAACAAGACGGTGTAGAATAGTATCCCTGTTCTTATCTGGTACCGAATGATAGCATTTATTATTTTCAATGAGGTTACGAATAAATGCCACCAGGATATCACACGATTGCGAATTATGGTCATATACATAAATATTACACAGCATGTACAGCACCGTTTGTCCCTTGTCATTTTGGAAACTATTATGTTGAATCAGTTCAAAGAAGTATGACAAGTAGGATATTTTCGCATCTAAATTTATCTCCTTTGAAGAACATATTAAATGAAGAACTGTGTTCCCGTCTATATCCTGTTTATTGATCATACTCTCATGATACTCTTTGCCTACGAATTCCATTATAAACTGAATAATTTCCATGTGAGATGAATCAAATTTGCAGCCCTTCAAAATCAAAGTATGTAAAATAGTCTCATGACGTAGGTTAGTAGCAGTCACACCACATTTGCATTTCTCAACCAGAAACTTTAACTTCTTCAGTTTGTCATCATCATCCCAGCATGCCATGTGTAAAACTGTGTCACCAGTTTGCATATTTATGCATTGAGTTTTTGATGTCAATAAAAGTATCATCTCTTCATGCCATACCGTATAGGCTTTTACTAGCATTGAAGCCAAATCAGCTGTTGTCATGCTTGAGCCACACCTCTCAATAAGATATTGAGCCACACCCACTCCAGCAATGGTTTTATGAGTAGTACAGTAATCCACTACTGCTAAAATGGCTTCCTTGTCAACTGTTGGGCAGCAATTGCAGCTCATACAATATCGCAAAATATTGGTATTGTACTGTAAAATAATAATACTGGTATTTTCATGATTTATAAAATTATGGCAAGCTAATTTGAAAAACAATGGCAAAGCCGAATCAGCTAAACTAATGTGACCATCACACAGACGATCAGCAACAAATCTCAGTTGCTCTATTTCTCCACTGATACAAGCTCGGTGGAAGATGGTAAAGCTGGTAGTAGGATTGACTGTCGGATCAAAGCCTGCCGTGTCCACTAAGTACTGTATAACGTCATCACACCAATTCGTATAGGCACATGACATTATTTTGCAATCGCTTTCAACTTTGCATTTTTCAACTAAGTGTTTGATAATGGCCATACCTCTTTCCTTCTGAGCAATGGCTGTTTTCATGGCCATAGTACCAGCAAATTGATCATTGAGGTTAGGCTGACACTTACACTCAATAAAGAGGTATTGTAAAATATTGAAAGTACCAGTGTTAGCAGCAATATGGACTAGTGTTTCACCTTCACTGTTTACAGCATTAGGGTTATAATTACATGATTCAACTAAAAATTGTACTCTCGTTAGCTCTTTACAAGCAGCTGTAACTATGGCTATGTTGTCTATGGGCCTTACCTCAGGATCAGTACATCCTATTGTGTCAAGCTTGGATTCTACGAGCAAATATTTGATTACAGCTTCGTTCCATTGTTGAGCAACTAATTCTGAAATTTCAGTGTAGTAAGCTCGAATGTAATTTGTTTTACTAATCAATGCTTTAATTATGCTTAAAGTAATATGTATACAGCCATTGATGAAACTACTTCTTATAGCTTGGTATAGAGGGTTTTCAGAGTTAAACTTCATGGAAAAAACGGCTTCGTTACGAGATATGCTAGATGGAGAGAATCCATTACTTACTAGATCTAACAAGACATCTTCATTGTTAAAGAAAAATTCATCATTTCCCACCAAAAAATCTAATCTAGAAAACTGGCGAGTTCTAGAAAGTGTTCCAAGTATATGGTCTCCATTGATTATGGGACTACACTTCATTTCAACCAGCAAATACTTCATCATATCATCAGACCAGTACGAGTATGCTAAAGCAAGAACATTCTCACTAAGCAGCTTATCAGCTGAGCCATATTCTTCAATGAGGCAACGTGCAATGGGCACAACAAATGGATTTGAATTAACAATGGCCCATTCTAATGGAGTGTAGCCATAAAGGTTGATCGCTTTATGCATGAACATGTATGAGAGACATTTTAGCTTAAGGTAGGCTAGACCCTCACGAGATGGGTGGGTATTTGATGAACAAAAGGCATGCAATAGAGAATTCTTCCCCTGACCAGTGAATGCATCAGGATTGCAATCACATTCCTCTATTAGAAACTGTACTCTATCGAGCCTACCATCCCTACACGCGTAGTGTAATAACGTGTCACCTGTTTCATAATCAAGCGCCATATCTAGCGATTTATCTACCAGCAAATATTTAATAAGCTCGTTATTCCAATTGTAATAAGCAAACAGCATTGTCTTTGAAGAATTAAATTTCATTGTCATTAAATTGTACCCAGATGAAATAAAATATTTAACTATATCCAAACCACCCATGACAGCGCAATGTAGGACGGTTAACCCATCTTCAGTATACCTTAACACATTACAACCCAGAGACACTAAATATTGAACTAACTCAAGGTTACCTGAAGTACAGGCAAAGTGTAATGGAGTGGCCCCATGGATTGCTTGGTCAGGGTCCATGCCATAGGTGAGGATCATCTCTTCAGCCACATCCTTCCAGCCATTACCACAGGTAAAGTGAAGCAAGACAGGATCCGTTTGGCCATACTTGGCTAATAAGGGAAGGATGTCATCCTTCTTTCTTCCTTGAACTGCTTCTAGCACATTAATCTCTGAGCTTGACATTGAGCTTTCTGAGGTGACTGAATTAGCAGTATATCACATGATAATCACTGTCACAACAGTAGTACATTCTTTGATGTTCAAGTACACATGATAATGGTATAATCAGTTATAGTTTGAGGCTAGGTTTTTCAGAATGTTAGAAATATAAAGACATTGCATTTGCAGCTGAAAGATTGTATAATACTAAATTAATCATAAAAAAATTGAATTGGCACATGCGACTGAGAGTATATATACCTATATAAATATGAACGTTGTTGGCGAACATGTATATGGTTATATGTTTATTTAGTAGTATAGGTGATGATAGTATAGGTCATGATGTGACAGTGTGTAGTGTGTAGTGTGTAATGATCGATTAGCACATACTTCAAGGAGATATTTCTTCCATGATTTCATCTGCTATTCTCGATAATGGTGGATTGTCTTGGTTTTTTAGTGCATTGCAAAATTTCATGATCATTTCAAATTCTCTTGTTTTTTCTCCGTTACAAGACAGTGAGAGCCGTGTAAACTCGTTTAGTAGATAACTGCATTTCCTGGATCGACTGAGACTCAAATTAGTTTCGATTTCGTCTTTGCCATCGTCAGACAATAAATCAACTGACCAAAGATCATTGGCCAGTTTATGGGGATCAGATATGAGGCGAACTAAATCAGGGGTGTGGCTCTTCAGGACTTGCAGTAGTTCACTAAACTGTAGACTCCTCCTATAAACAGTATAAATATTATATATTCGATTATAATTATAGATAATGCATATACTACGTACCTCATTAATGAAGCTATTGGAGTCCACAGAATTCGAATCTTCTGTATTAGGAGGAATAGTAGTATCCTGTTGATCTGATAAGGTGGGCGGGGTATTTGTACAGATAAGAAGTTTCCTTAATGTAATTTCAGTTTCACCATTGGCCAAATTCTATATAGAACAATAATTATTATAGTATACACTATCAAATCACATTACTTTATACCTTTGGATCTCGATTGGCAAAAATAGCTTTGAAGATTTGTTCATGGCAAACATCTGGCACCACTATTAGCTTAGTAATGGCCAATTGCTTCTCTCCACTTGTGTCTAGGATGAATCTATCATTGTTAATAGCACACCGTGCTAACAACTCAACACTGTATAAAGGAACACTGCTACTGTTCAATGATGTTGAGCATTGTGGCAGGTGTAATGATGAGCTATCAATAATGAATTCCTGTGTGGATACTCTAGGCATTGCTTGCTGTTTACACAGCAATATCTCATTAACAACATAATGAATCAAATTAAGCATCTCGGCTTCAGCACCTTCTTCACATGATGTGAGTACAATCAGTGTTTGATTGCTGTCAGCTAACTCTACAAGTGTTTGTACTCCCTTTGTGTCCTTCCAGTATAGGCCTCTAGTCCATATCTTGCAAAACCGCTCAAACTTACTGGATGAGGCTGATTTATCAACAGAGTACTTACAAGCCGAGTGGAGCTGAACAAGATGGAGGAAACGTGATAGAAAAAAGTTGTTACTGGAACAGCAAAGTTTCCAACCGAACTTGAAAGCAGATTGTGAAATTTCAGCTGGCTTATCAATGCTTTTGATTAAAGCAGGAATGAATATATATTGTTCACTAGTATTGGTCAAGGGAGTAGATGTGTTTGCTTCAATGAAATCATTACTGATGATATTACATAGTTCCATGTACTGAAGGAACTGGAGCAATAATTCGGGATCATATTTGGGGAACAATGAATGAAGATCAGATAATTTAACAACCCCAATGTTGCTAGATATGTTTACATGCTCTTTGAAATCCTGAGGAGCAAAGAGAATTCCATCTAAGTCTTTCAGCAAGATCGACTTGTCTGCAACTATCCAGGAGTTCAGCAGTATGGATGGATTTCGGAGAAAGACAATCAGTCCAGTTGAACTCAAGGATGAAACAATGCTTTCAACATGAGAAATGTCTTCAGGTAGAAAAAGTTCATTCACCTCTTTAGCCAGTTTAATAAGTGTTTCCAGAGTGTAAACTGGTTTTCCATCTCGTAGAAAAAAACCGTACAATATGTGACAATAAAGACTCATTTCTCTGTTGATATTTACATCACTGATCAGTTTACATCCTGCTGATAGGGCTGAAATAAAGCTAGCAAGAGAATTACCACCTAGCTTTCTACAATCCAAGTTAAATACTCCATGGTATTTCAAAATAGTGGAAGCATTACTTGAGCAAAGGTCACCAATGTTGATATGTGTTAAGGGAACATGATCAGTTACAATGGAACAATCAATATGACTTGCCACTATGATCAGCTGACACTGATGCAAAGCATTGTGACTGACATTTTTAATCACGTTTAGCCATAAATTCAGTGATTTAATAAAGCTCTCATCAGCTAGACT
>JAYJLX010109766.1:624-20839 GCA_036873525.1 Chalinula nematifera
GGGGGGGGGGGGGAGGGTGGGTGAGGCTGTATATAGTACAAGTTTTATAGTACATTTGTCAGTACTGCGGGTTCATTCCCATACCACCCGGCCACCAACCCAAGTCTCATACCTGAACTACATCCCAGCCCCAATCTCGATATTTTGGATCATGAGTCAGCCTCCACAGGTAGAAATATGATTCAACGGTTTCAGGACGAAGGAGGTACATCTTATCAGCATTACCACGACTAGAAAAGTCACCCTGTTCATTGACACGGAACCTCTCAGGACCCAGTTTAGTAGCTATAGAAAGAACAGGGAGGGAGGGAGGGGTAGGGAGAGAGTGGGGAAGGAGTGAAGGGAAAAAGAAACAAAGAAAAGGTGGGAGAAAGCACGATAGAGTGAAAAGCACATACTAAAAAATACATAAAATGTCTTTCAACATTATAACTTTATACCATTTTACATGTACACGTATAATAACTATGCTTCATGAATTACTACTGTATACCATTCACATTTGCAACTAATCTACATGTACTGTACATGAATACTAAACTTTATACAGCACATGTCTAAAATAAACCTGCAGTGGGTGATCATTTCCCCAGCTCCTTTGTTCCCTCCCCTAGCCCCTCCCCTAACCCCTTCCTCTAGCTCTCTTCTCCACCAACTGACTGACCTGTTGAATCGTATGATCTCCTACATGCATACGTAATGTTCTTGGCTATTGACATGTAGTGGTCACGTTTACCATTATCAGCATGGACAGCGCCCAATGCATACATGCCACCACTGAAACAAGCCTATAGACACACAAACAGACAACAAATGTGAACAACTTCATGAAGCAGTATATAATTACTGGATAGCAAATATACACAGATAATGTAAACTAAAACATAGTAAGTGACAGCATAACTAATGCACATCTCTGAGATAACTCTATTTAATGCACATCGTTCAGGCACAACCTTTTAAAGATATTTGAACATCATATTTCTATTTAAAGCACATCTATAAAATGCCTAGATTGAAGCAAACCTTAGTGTCTCAATACTGCATGTATGTACATGTATTACTGTAGGCAATTGTACATATATACGTGTATGGTATATTACTGACCAAGTGTTGCATTGTTTGATCGCTCCTGGAGCTCTTGTAATCTGTAGCCATTAACACACCACCTGGTTTAGAGATCAGCATCTTCTTCTCCAGTGCCTAAAATTTTTGAGTGGGGTAGAGGAAATAAAGCCTTAAAAAAGTTAAAAGAAAAACGTACTAATTACAAGTACTTATTGCCACATGCTTAATGTAAAGCTCATACACAACTAAAGTGTACTGTAATTTGGGATTTTTTTTTTAATGTGGATTTATTTTTGTATATACATGTACTTCAATATAGTAAGGTACCATACACTACAAAAATTGGTTAGAGTCTACATGTATAATCGATCTCAAACAACAACCTAAATGAACACTTCTTACATATAAAAAACTCCCCATCCACAAAATATGCTTGAACACTTGGAAAGTGGGTGTGTCTAGGCTACTATAATTCTCAGGACATGTATGTTTGAACTCTGGCAAGTGCAGAAAGTATAAACAATGTAATATTGCTGGTTTGCAGAACAGCAGTTTCCTTGGCCACACCCACATTGCTATGGAAAGTATCCATACTTACATCAATGGCATTGTAATACATGTCTTTAGCTTCCACATCTTGTTTATTAGTGATCAGCCAGGACTTCAGCAGGTATTCATAAAAACTATCCCCCAGTGCACCCAATGAAGACACCTCTATTAGATAATATAACAACATTGTATTAGGAAGTTGAAGGAGGGAGGGGGGTACTTACTGTTCCCAAACTTGAGTGATTTCTGGTTCACCAGTGTATAGTACATTCCATCAGACGAGGGTAATCCCTTCAGCAGTTGACGAATCCTTTCAACCTGATTACAAAGGATACCAGTAAAATACACAAAGGTATCATAGCTTCAACACATGGCAATACGTAACAATACATATATGTACATGTACGTATAGGTTACCTTATCAAGGTAGACTGTATTGTTGGTTAGTTCAGTAAGGTATTGGTACTCAAGATGGAGTGTGCCCACTTCAGATAATACACTACTAGACTTGGCCCATCCCCAATTTCTAGTAGCTCCACTAAAAAAGAGAAAGGGAAGGAGGGAGGAGGGAGAAGAGAGAGAGAAAGAGAATTGAAAATATTGACTTACTGAACAAAGAAAACCATGCCTAAAGTAATTCATAAATAATAAAATAGTACTTACGTTCTCATGTTAACAAAGCTACTGGGTAGGCCTGTGTCCTTGTTGAATACGGGCATTAACTTGTCTGCCAAACTAGCCGCTTTGAGTTTGAAAATCTATTAGTAAAATAGAGCAATATACTATTAATACTGTTACAGTACTATGAGATGGTAAGGGTTAAATATTTGAATAAGGGTTGATACTAAGGGGTTAAATGTTCAAATAATTGACTCACTTCATCTCCACTCAAAGCATAGGCACTCAGAAATCCTCCAATGAAACGAATATTGAACTCAAAGAATGATACAGGGGAGTCAATCTGGGATATATGTAGGAATATAATAAAATATAACTATTACTATCAAAATTTAGTCAATGTACATGTACGTACACAGGCTGGGCTTGTACACTGTAATTTAGGCTTTGTGCTAAGTTGCATACAGTGCTTGAATCACAAAGTCAGCCATTTTAAAATTACGAAAATTTCCGGATAGTACATGTACTGATGGGCATAAAGATAATTGCCCAAACTTGCATCTTTGCTAAAGAAAGGAGAGTTAGTGTGGTATAAATCATGGTATCACATAAACAATAATGTAAAATTATTGTTAGACTACCTTGTATTTGAGTCAATTGGCTAGTAAAACCACATGGGTTATATCTGTACATGTATGTGATAAATAATGGAAATGTGTCTTTTGCTTAGCTAACCTTCCAGGCAATTAAACAAAAAAATTGAACAATGTTTGGCATGACTGGCAATTTCCACACTTTACATACATAATGTATATGTACGTGTACAAGGGTGCTACTGCTCTAGTACAAAGCTGGTGATAAGCCCTGCTTTTATACTAGGCATTGATAGTGCATACCATGTGGGTGAAAAACACCTATTTACTCTACTAGGCCTACCAGCTCTGGTTAATGTTGAATTTAAAATGTCTTTAAAATTCACATAACAGCATAACTATAGTACCTCATTAATTGTGAATGATTCCTCGACCCATTTCTTAGCTTGATTAAACTCCTTCATTAGTCCTGCAATATATAGAGTATCCAGGCTATCCACCAGTGTAGCTCCCAGTTTAGTCTTGCCAAATATGGCTGCAGAGTGTCCAGTTTTCGACATCGGTTTCAACTCGTTCTCTCCGAATGCGTACGACACATAACCATCCCAGGATAACTTGATCATCTACTCAAATAGAATTACCAATAATAACCAAAGTAATTAATTAATATCCTAATCAATAACTATTACGTAATTAACGATTACTACATCTATTGATGTGATTTAATACAATTAATCTCACAATCGCACACAATGAGCATGTATTTTATTTATAGTGTAACTGGAATAGAGGACATGATCATGAGAATTAAGCATATGGTTAAAAGGGGAGTGGCAGGGGGTGTGGCAGCTGTCTTACCAGACTCCAAACCCAATAATATGTTAACTATGTAGCCCTTTACACATAACTTCATCAAAAATAATCATAACTATTAATAACTAGACTAGCCTCTTTAACTTTCTCTCTTCGTTCATCCTGGCTCAGTAGCACCGAATCATCAGGAGCATTAGGACGTGTTCGAATTTTGGGCGTGGTCGTATTGGGTGTTTGCACGGCACTCGGTTTGACGGGAGATCTATGTTCAGTTGGGGCGAGTATCTTGGGAGGGGCGGCACCCGTTTCCGGGGATAACGATGGTTCTACGGTTACAAGGGATCTGTGAATGAATTTTTGATACGTGGCCTCAAACCCAGTATCGGTGGTTTGGGACTCAGGCATGTACAATACAAGGACACACCAGGCAAGTGAGAAGGTTAGGAACAAGAAGATTAGTAGATGAGCCTCTTTCAGCTTGAACGAGCCGTCATTTTTTCTTCTAGACCCTGGTCCCGTGTTCTTGTGGTATAAAGGAAGCTGGGACATCTTCTATAGTGTCGTATAAGCAATCTACGCCAAGGTACAAACTTCGCCATGCTTTGACTGCCACATAACTTTGGAGAGGGAGAATCAGAATTGAGAAATCTAAGGCGGTTTTTATTAAAGTAGGCGTGCCGGGAGGCGTGACCTTATGTTTTTAATGATCTAATAATATTTCCAAGATCACGTGATCTGCAAGGGCTTTGAAAATATGGCGGGCGAGGAAGACACAGAGCTTAGGGATTTGGTGGCACAAACTCTAGAAACTCAAGGAGTTTTGGGAAGAATCAGGGTAAATACATATATATTTTAATTGAGCAGTGCAAGGATAAAGAATCTGCTTCATTATTATACGTGTAGGCCCAATTACGAGCTAATGTATTCATAGCTCTGGAACAAGATAAGAAAGATGTGAGTGATTACACAGTCTACTTCCCTTACTAATGTAACATTACAGTCATTATGATAACCTTAGAAGCCAAGCCAGGCAAGTAACACTCGATTCGACAGCTTCATGCAAACAGAAGATGGTTAGTTTGCCACACCCCTCATGTTTGTATTCACCCATTTATTAATTACCTACATGGAGTGGGTGGGTGGGGCTTTGGTATGGAGGTTGTAGTATAAATCATAAGCTTGATTAATAATTATGATGCATTAGCATTAAAATAAGAGTTCTAGTTGTTGATTCAAAAGCTAAAATTGCTGCCCATTAAATTTACAATGTATTTAGCCCGCACACAATTTACCAATACACTTGGCTTACTACAGATGTATTGTGAATTCAGATGTAGTTATATAGAAGGGAACAGTGTAAGAGAGAAGGGACCAAAGGAATACTGGGTAATCTATTGATTTCGTTTACTATTGTGTTATAGGTCGTCTCACTGCGAGTTTAGTGAGGGAATTCCTACAGTTTTTTGAGCTTGATTTCACCTGTTCTGTTTTTGATCCCGAAACAAAAGTGGTAAGCAAATTCTTTTATATTAATGCTAGTATACTATCCTAAGCACGATTAATGAAATACATGTAGTATTACAATGTATGTACATTAGAGGTATATTTGTACATGTACATGTATGTGTGTATGTACTGTACTTAAATTATTTGTTTTTTTTTTCCTTTTTACTTACATGTAGTTACAGTATTACAATGGACGTGATAAACTGGCTTCGGACATGAACCTGAGTGCTGCCACCGACTCTCCTCTCCTGCTACAGTTACTGAAGCGAGCACGAACCACACCCAATTTGGTTACCATGTCAACAGATCACACACCTCTTCCACCTTCTTCAGCTTCATCATCCGACAAAGCCACACCCACTACCACACTGCCCCCGCCCACCCAGACCCCTTTATCCAGTATAAATCAATCCACTACTTTGAGACATTCAACCGCCTTAACACTGACTGGTACAGGAGCTAGTACTGATTCACCAGTCACGCCCATTACCATGACAACCGTATTGTCACAGGCAAGTGGCGGCATATCAACCGCCATTCCATCATCAGCTGGTACAATCAGTACTGGTGCCACATCTTTAATCAGTACCGGTGCACAAGACGGGGCTGGAAAGTCAACGCTAGGGACTGCAAGTGGAGGGGAGCTTATTACAGGGTTATTAGACCAACATGGATCTGACTTAGGGTAAGGGTTTTACAGTATGATTATACAAGTGTTAGTATTAATTTTTTTTTTTCACTTTTTTTCATTCCATCAGAAAAGGCGCATCTGCTTTAAAGTCCTCTGCTTTTACTAAGGCTGGTAGTGGTGGAGATGACTCTGATGATGATACTGTATCATCTCAGAAGGTATCATTGCAATATACAGTGTACTTATTATCAGGGCTTTAGGCAAAAGGGGGTGGGGGATTTTATGGTCTTGATATATTCACAACAAAAGAAAACTGGCTGAAGAAAGGGGTGGATCCTCTTTCCCCCTTTACCTACACTGTACACGTACCCATTATACATGTGCATGTATATACAATATTCATCCAGTATACCTATACGTGTACTGTAATACATGTAAAGAGATGTGTACAACAAAATTAACCTTAAATAGTCTACCACATTCTTTGTATGTACATATACTGTACATGTATGACCTTAGTATACATGGCATTCCTTACATGTTGTACATGTAGTCTTTAAAGTATTTATTATGTGTAAAACATAAACTTGTTTTTGCCTTTGCTACACTACGCATGTATATGTACATGTATGCATGCATGTTTTGATTTGAAGAAAGTAATGACTTACTTATTGTTTTAGTGGGCGGAGACAACTGACCACTCCCTCTCTCAAAGTACACTCGCTGATGAAGAATTCGACCATACTGAACAAGTTCAATAAATATCCATCAGTCTCTCCTTTGCTCAGGCTGGCCTAACCAACTTTTTGACATATTCTTAGACAATGTACCTATATTTTGCTATCATACATACGTACATGGTATACATGTACATGTATTTTATAGTTTGTTTTTGAAGTTCTCTCAATGTTGGATGATATTTGGACTTTAAATCCAACCCTATTTAATATGTACAGTAGAGCTCTTATATAGGGAACATTCCAATATTGGGATATTGTCACAGTATAATAAAACCTCTCCACAAAGACACTTCAAACTTTTAAAGAATTCATTTCCCTAAAATACAGGTACATGTATATACATTATGTAGTTCTAAACATTTTGAGCCTCTGACTTTCCGTCGTAATTATACTGTAATGGTGGTCCTGAGTATTTACGGAACCTTCTTATGGTACACATGCACAATTAGGAAGTTAGGAAGACACTATCGTTTTTCCTGACACTAATGTGTATTATGGTTCCTGGTGTGATGTATTCATGTACAGGGTACCTGTGGACTATATTAAGGTGTTTACAAATCCTTGATTGGTATTTACATTAATTCAATGTTTACTAACTTTTACATTATGTTAATGGTTTGTACTCTTTTTATACACGTACATGTAAGATATTTGCTTTGTAAATTTTGTTTATTAGTATACAGCTGTAAATGCATTATGTATACGCATTTTGGTTATGTATACTGACTCTGTACTGCAATCTGCTGTACTGGGGGGGGGGGGGAGGCTGAATTATTTGGGTATTTGTGTCAGCAACAATGGTTCTATTACTACAGTATACCAGAAGTCAATGTACATGTATATCAGTATGTGATGCTGGAATCAGCAAGTTCTATTTCATTGTCACCATCACACGTACGTTTTGTTGTAATGCACATTGTTATATTGAAACCAGGCTTTACAAAGATGAGTGTGCTACAAGAATATATTCAAATAAATATAAAGTTAAGTTACCTCAAAGATGCCTTAAAGTCATTTAAGAAGTATTTCCAAATAGTCGATCTTGATTTCAAGATAGGGGCCGAATATAAAATGGTGGTTGTCACAAAATCTAACTTCAATGTCATCATTAGTAGTTTCGTCCAACGTCTTAACAAACCACGGGGCAGTTGAATTAATACAGCAAGGAATTTCTAAATCAAAACAGCTTTTACCGTCCCATAATGGATCTGAGAACTGATCTAAATGATGAGCTTCACAATAATAGTCATTACCCACATATGGTGGGGATACAGCACTGTTTCCCTTATTGCAAGGACAGTCATCAGCGTATGCTTCATCTTCATTTTCTCCTCCAACGTATGACCATATGTGTTTCCTTGGTGTTCCCCTAGTTATTGATAACCCCTCGAGGTATGATGAATCAATTCCAACCCAGTAGCTGTTAAATTTAGAAAAAGACTGTGGGTTTTCACCATATCCTCTCGCACTGCCACATACTTTTGTATAATTTCCACCACTTGCTGAAAAAAAAATGGAGTGGCAGTTTTGATGATAATTTTGGGGTCTAATACAAACATTATGGCCTATATCGCTGTTGTTTTCCTGATACAGTCCTTGAGGGCAGATAGCTCCAGGAACCGTCATGTTAATGTACCCTACCCTAGTCCATCCACCCTCCCCATCACAGTTAGACCCTTCCATCTCACAATACACAACAATACTTTCAGAGTTGTTAGCAGATGATAGGTTATAATAACCTGAAACGCTATCGGGATATTTGGACAGTATATCAAGGCATGATGAGCCTGTAGGTCCAGTTGATTGAGCACTTGTATTGAGTGGACAGTTGACTGGTTTAGTCTCAGGACACATTAAAATAGTAAGTCTATGATCAATATCTATTATGATGTTTTGTCCGAAATTCTTTTTTTCACAGCAGAACGTTTTATACTGAGTGGAACTTTCCTGTATGTGGTTGCTGTCATCAGTGAAGAGGTCATTATTGCCAGTACAAATAGTGACTGTAGCCAGTTGCAATAGGCATACCGTCAACACCCATGGATATAGCTTCATCCTGTGCTGTAAGTGAATTTAATGAATTGACCGCTTTTAGTTACAGTTGGCTGATACATACGTGTATCTTTTATATACATTACCAAGGAATGTATTAATGATTGCTCTGTTTGTGTAAACTGTATGGTTTAGTCTGGAGAGCGTTAAGTCAACATAAAAGATTGCTACGTATGTACATGTAGCAGTTAAAGACAGAATATAGTTAGTGTGCCACACCCCTTTGCATGTTACACGTGCCATGACCCATGTACATCTATATGAACTTTTGTAAAGAAGGTTAATTGCTCTGTGTGGAGGGAGGTTGTCTACTATTCATTAGGAAGTATCTTAATTAACTTACTGGGGGCGTGTTAGTTGTATTAAAGTAAAATGTATGAGTTTTTTTTTTGTGCTTTAATTATTTATATCCTTTCATAAGCTCATGTGAATAAACTTATGAGGCTTCTTAGTTTTTTTTTACAATTTTTTTTTGCTTGATTTCAGCTGTTTTTTATTATTTTGTGGTAAGCACAGGGATGCGATAATATTGCTTTTTAAATTATTGCTTATTACATTGAATTACTAACTTTTCTACACAACAAGTTACGTGACAACCATATATTTTTGCAGGCATATCAACTGCCATCCCATCATCATCTTGTACAACCAGTATTGATGCTACATTTTTAATCAGTAACCAGTACACGGGAGGGGGTTCGAGAGTCAACGCTAGGGACTGCGAGTGGATAGGAGCTTATTATGGGAACAGAATTACTGGACCAACATGGATCAGACCAAGGGTAAGGCAGTATTACTGCTGATACAACTCACTATAGTATGGTATTGAATTATTTTTTTTAAACTTTCTTTTCATTCCATCAGGAATGGTACAATTAACTGAACTCTGGTTTAAAGTCCTACAGTGTTACTAAGGCTGGTATAATGGTACGAATGACTATGATGATGAACTGATGATACTGCATCATCCTTAGAAGGTAGTGTATCATATGCATACTACACGTATGTACATGTACTGTAGAGATACAATCTATCATATACAGTGGAACCTCCAATAATGAAAAATCCATTTAATGAAAACCTCTGTATAATGAAAAGATTTTGAGGTCCCTTTCCCAGTATAACAATGTTTAAGCACAACCGGCTCTCTTTAAAGAAAACCTCCAAGTATAATGAAGTAAGTATAATGAAGTAATTTATTGATCCCAAAGTTTCATTATTTTAAGGTTCCACTGCATACGTATATTATGCCATTATGATTATGTAGTGTTACATGTACACATGTACAGTACTATGTATAGTTTAGAGTGCGTTTTTAATTTTTTCTCACAGCATTTTACAGTACGTATACATGTATAGATAGGTGCATGTACATGTATGTATTACAAGTTTCTATTGCCTTCATCCATGATGTATTGCAACATAATGATCAATAACAATGCATGTAGCTATACTGATTTATTTCGAAGGTGGTGAATTGCCGCACTGAACTCAAATGTGTTTGGTGAAAAAAACATAAGCTAGTTAAAGGCCTTGTATCAAAAAAGTACAGTTTGGTGGTGAAAAAAAAAAGGCATTTTTAAATGGCAAATCCTTCAAATTGACTACTGAATTTTTACCTCCAGAATACACCAGTATATATACTGCCGTGACTCCATGATGAACCCATGCGGTTGTGGCTAACCATGTATGTACATTTTCAGCTTCCCTTGGCACTGTCCGTTAGTTTAATTTGTTTTTTCATGTTCATAAACATGTTCGGGTACATACTTCCAGGTATATTATATATGCTCTATAGCCAACTACCATGCAGTTTATTGCTCATGAAACAAAAGACTGCATGTGTGTTGGTACATGCTATCATAGTCGTATAGAAGAAATTAAAATGTTTTGTCAAGAATTGAGCAATATTTGTATTTGTACTGGCTTCACTGTGATAATCATGTGCACTGAGTCACAACTCGTTCAGCTGTCAACCATCCTGATTGATATTCTATTCATGCCATGTGTCGTACATTGTTTCAAATGTATACCCTTACTGTATCGAGCCAGCTTTGTTCTTTCACAACATGAATTGCCACGCCCTCTTTCATGTTTTCAATTCACAGCATTGCCCTCTCTCGTGCACTATATAAACAATGCGTGATGTGTCTATGCTGGTGTATATTGCCTTGTCTTGTGGAAGCGTTGTCATGAAATCCATGCATGTGGCTATATTCATATTAGCAGCAGCATTAGTACCATTTGCTGCTCCGATTCAGCAAGCTGAGCAGGAAGATCATACAACTGCGGAATTTAACGGAATAGAAAGAGAGATGTCCGTGATTCAGCAAGACGGATTTGATGACTTGCAACTGCCACGGGGACGTGGTCGAAGGTCCATACCACCGCCAGGTAAAAGGTCTGTACTACCGCCAGGTAAAAGGTCCATACCACCGCCAGGTAAAAGGTCCATACCACAGCCAGGTAAAAGGTCCGTGATTCAAAATTCACCGCCACCAGGTCGAAGGTCCGTTCAAAATCCACTGCCACCAGGTCGAAGGTCTGCAATTCGTCCACCAAAGGGGCGAAGGTCAGTGATTCCACCGCCAAAGGGTGGAAGGCGACGTCTATACTGAGTTCTATCACCAGGTCGCAAGTCGCAGATCCATGATTCAAGATAAAGAACATCGTTTGATTATAACAAGGCTACCTATACTATATACTGCTTAACCAATGTATAGTGTTGCATTGACTATACAGTACCTGATGCTATTTCTTTCATTTTCAATTAGTTTTGTACATGTATAATATAGCTCTTATTTTCTAGTCCTTTTGTTTAAATTTTCCTCATGTTGTTCATCATGACCCCATGCGTTGTATTCACCTAGCAGGCTGCATGCATAAACTGACAGCAAGCATGCATGCATGCATGCTCGCATATATGCATGGTTGTGTACTATATACATGTATATGCATACCTTATTCTCACTATTAATTGTGAGTACTAAATTTAGCGCTTTTGATTATGTAATTTTTCGCTATACTGTAGACTTATAGTACACGTTAATTTGTTGATTAACTTGTGTTCAGTGGACAGTTGACTAGCTTAATTACATATAGTTTCAGAAGTCTGGCATTAAAAGGGAAGCTATATGATCAATATCTTATAATGTATTGTCCGAAGTTTAGAGCTTTCCTGCATGTTATTTGGCAGTGTATAACGGTGCAGTGACTGCGTGGCCAGTTGCAGTAGGCATAGCATTTTATCCCGGTATGCATGGCTTCATCTTGTCAGTGTGTGATGTAAGTGAATTTAACAGCGGACCGCTTTTAGTTGCAGCTGACTGATGCCATATTTGTATAATTTTAGTTTTACATGTATATTATACATGTACATATGCATGTACGTGTACATGTATATAAGACTATAAGGAATGTATGACTTACTCTACTTGTATGAACTGCATATACACGTACATGTATACTATACAATATAATTGCATGTATAATTATATTTATATAATTATAATTATCTATAATTATAATATTATCAAGAGTGCTGTTGAACTAGTGTCGTACTGTTCATTTCAGGTTATATGCATTGGCTCTTTGGTTTAGTCTGGATGATGTTAAGTTAAAGGACTAGCTTTTATAGCAGAACTGCAAACAGCAAAGGATGTATGGTTAGTGTGCCACACCCTTTTGCATGTGCCACAACCAACTGTTGTCTCATCAAGTTTAGTTATATTATAGGGGCATAGATATATATATATATATATTTTTTGCTTGATTTTAGCTTAGGGGTGATTATATATACTTGTTAATTAAGTCATTGGTTTTTTTACCACAATAAATGAATATTTACTTTTCTACACAACAAGTTACCATGACAACCTCTGATATTGTTACAGGCATATCATATCAACCACCATCCCATCATCAGCTGGTACAATCAGTACTGTTGCACATTTTAATCAGTACCAGTATGCAGGAGGGGGCTGGGAAGTTAACACTATAGGGACTGCTAGTGAAGGGGAGCTTATTACTGTGAGGGGTACAGGATATGTGTAGGGCCATACAGGATTAATGGACCAATATGGATCCGATCAAGGGTAAGATTTACTACAGTATGATTATATATACAAGTATTGGTATTGATTTTTTTTTTTTAACTTTTTTTCATTCCATCAGGAATGATGTAAACCGGGCTCTTGTTTAAAGTCCTCTACTGTTACTAATAAGGCTGGTAGTGGTGCGGATGACTCTGCTGATGATGGTACAGTATCATCCCAGAAGGTATGTATCAAATAGTACACCCATTTTACAATGTACATCAACAATGTATACACATACGTATACTTGTACTGTAATAAAAGAGATGCATGTGTACAACAATCCCATACCTCAGATAGTTTACTACATTTTAATCGTATAGTGTATGTATATGTACATGTACATGTACATGCATCATGTGTTTGATTTGGGGGCAGAAAATGTAACAACTGTAGTAATTTATGTTTATATAATGGGCTGAGACAACTGAGCACTCCCTCTCCCAAAGTACACTCATTGCTAAAGAATTTGAGCATACTAAACAAGATTAATGACTATCACTACCGTCCTTGGCCCAGGCTGGCCCTACTGAACAATTTTTTTGACATTAATATTCTATTAAATTAAGACCATTTTGCTACTATACACACTGTACATGTACATGTATGCTGTACATGTATTTATAGTTCAAAATTTTCCCCATGTTAGATAATTTGTGCCTGTAAAAACTATAATACTAAAAAAAGAAAATAATCTATTGTACACTGTACAGGCAACTTATGGTACACTAAAACCTCCAATAGTGGATCCTTGAGATAGAGTTCAAGAAGTTCAAAGCCCCAAATGGCTTTACTAAGCCACATCCACTATACTGCCCTCACCCATCAAAATTTATCTATCCTTTATCAATCAAGATATTTAACTACCCAGACACTAAATAATTAATCACATGTACACTCATTTTTGTTTGTAATATATAGCAGGTCCCTGGTGTCTGCTTTATCAATAATGATTCAAGAATTCCACCAAAAATGGTTATTTCACTTACATGTAGGTCTGTGTGAGCCCTGGAAGGCATGCATGCACATGCAGTTTGGCTTTATTTCCTTATTGCTAACTAGCTGTCGTACTGAGTTGGTAGATGTACATGTACATGTATGTAAGTAATATACATGCAGTATACACACAAGCATGGGCTTCCGGATAACCCTTATTTGCCTAGTTTCAGTATAGTAATCATTAAACTAACTTATATACTCATGCATGTGTACGTACAACTGAACAGCCCTACATGGCTGCTAAAATTCCAGCACATATGAACATGTACATGTACGTGTATGTACATGTGCTTGTGTGTTACATTACTCCAAAACTAGCTCCTGATTGCTCACATATAGATGAATGATCCACTGGTTAATTACAACTTTATGGCTTCTATGTTGTGACTCCAGGAAATTTATGTTATTCTGGTTAGCCCATGCATGGAAAAAGCCATATATAGACAATATGTCAGGAGTTAAGATTCCTGGAGTAGTAGGATAGTAATCAACCAATGCTAATGTGGGAAGGGTTATCATAATTATCATTCCAGGAGTATAACACCATGGTCGGCTGACGAGATTGCGACGGTGAAACAAGCGGCAGGGGTATAAATTGTGACAATTCTTTCTATCTTGATATAAAACTTTACATTTTTTTTATGCTAGCGTGATAATCATTGTGAGTTTATTGAATTGAAACTGTTTGAAACTGTTTGCTGTCATGAAATTCGTTTGTATCGTGATAGCTATAGTAATATTAGCAGCTGCTGCATATGCCACACATGAGGGAGCTGCATCGCAACGGCAAGGAGATCATGAAGGAAACCCACCACGGGGTGGGAGGTCCGTGATTCAACAACAAGGTCGAAAGCCACCACCACAGGGTCTTCAAGCAGATCAAGAAGGGCTTGATTACATTCCACAACCAGGTCGAAGGTCCGTGATTCCACCACCACCATTAGGTCAAAGGTCTGTGGCTGAAGATCAAGAAGGGCTTGATAACAAAAGGACTTAACCTGCTGTCCAAAAGTCAGCTGACTTCCAAAATGACTAATATTGCTGCTATAGTAATGTAATGTAATACCCTTCCCCTTATATCTATTGCTCTCCCATATGGGCTTTTCATATGATTTTTTTTTTAATTGATGTATGTCATGTTGTAGATAGCTGTATAGTCTATTCAACTTGTAAGTTTAATTTTTTTTTATATTTTTGTGGCTCAATGGCAGGAGCGGTATTAAAGCACTTATTGCACATCCCATCGACAATCAATTAGCAAGCCATCATGGCTCTCAGATTTAATTTAATTGTTTCTTAATTGACTATGGTATGTAGACTAGACCATTACTGTTTGCAATGTACATTGTGTATTATATGTGTGCACACATTGTGCCTATTATTGTGCATGTCAGCATTGTCAGCCATTGTACACTTGCTGCTCATGAGGCATGCATGCTGTTATAATTGAGCTCATAAGAACAAAGGACAGCTGATAACAGCTAAAGACAGAAAATGGTTTATGTGAGGTTGTCTTATACTATTCATCGGGAAGTATCTTAATTATTGATATCAAGCGCCTCAGTTCAATAGAGTGTTACCATCAAGTATCCACAGAGATTACATGGACGGTAACACACTGACACACACTATCTATGACCCTCGATCCACCCACGCTCGGGTCAATAAATGCTAACTTTTCGATTCTACACAACAAGTTACTATTACAACCATACTGTTACAGGCATATCAACCGCCATCCCATCATCAGCTGGTACCTTATCTTTAATCAGTACCAGTGCAATATATGCAGGAGGGGAAGTCAATGCTAGGGACTGCCAATGGAGGGAGCTTGTTACAGTTATACAGGATAATGGACCAACATGGATCCAGCCAAGGTACAGTATGACTGTACAAGTGTTGATATTGAATTTTTTTTTTCATTCCATTAGGAAAGGGACAAACTCTGGTTTAAAGTCCTCTACCGTTAAGGTTGGTAATAGTGTGGATAACTCTTATGATGATGTTCATGACACTGTATCATCCCGAAAGGTACTGTATGTATACAGTGTAGCCTCCGATAGTGGACACTCTGAGAAAGGGACATAGTATAATAAACCTCTCAACAAAGGACACTTGTCAACGTCCCAAATAGACTTGTCTAATACATTTTGACCTCCGAGAAGAGGACAACCTCTCTATAAAGGACAAAGTACTTCAATTTATATAGGGTCCCAAAGTGTCCTTTATTCGGAGGTTCCACTGTAGTATCGTAGTGTGTACTGATCGACCTATTATACATGTGCATCATACAATCTTCATATAGCGTGCATGCTGTAATGAAGAGAGCTGTACATGCAATAATCCCAACCTCAGATATTTACCACATATTCTATGTACATGTGTCCTGGTTTATAGTGTACGTGGCATCACTAACATGTACATATAGTCTTTAAAATTAATTATATGTGTGAAAAAGGAATAATAGAGCTTATTATCTTCATTTTTACTTTTGCTACATTGTATGCATGTACATGTATGTTTGAGTTTGGGAAAATTATAATAACTATGGTTTCATACGATGGGGAGGGGGGGTGGAAACATGCCCCTCGGCCCAACCAATTTTTGACGTGCTCTCTTAAATTACATGTAGATAATGTATTTTTCTATCGTACATGTACATACATGTACGTGTATTTTATATCAGCTTGTTTTAAAGTTCTTTCAATGTTGGATGATATTTGGACAGGCTACGAACCCCCAACCATGTACAGTAGACTTCATATACAGTAAACACTCCAATATTGCCGGCCGGATAGTCTATAGCTGGTGAAGATAACTAGTAAAGATAGTTTAGTAAAGATAGTGTAATATAAGGACACTTTTCAAACTATTGAAGAATTGATTTTTCCATGTACATGTGTAGTTTTAAGCATTTTTCTCAGTCTTCAAAATATACATGTAGTACGTACATGTATAATATATTATCCCATTATAATTATGTTATAGTGTACACACACACGTAGTTGCATTTCTAATCAATTTTTTTCTGGGAAAAAAAACAAAAGTACAATTTGGTATGGGAAAAAATTTGTTGTTTTTAAGGGGACAAATCCTTCAAACTCACTACTGAATTTTTACCTCCAAAATAAACCAGTATTTTTAGTGATAAACCCCAGGCTATGGTGAACCTTGCATGTGCTTTTTCAGTTAGTTTAGCTTCCCCTGGCACTGGCCATCAATTTAATTTATTTGTCATGTTCATAACATGTGGGTACATACTTTCACGTACATGTACAGCTAATTGCCATGTAGTTTATATTGACCAGCATGAAACAAAGACTGGGAAGTTATAGTAGCATGCATTGTTTCAAATGTATAACCTCACTGTATCTGGCATGCATTGTTTTTTCACAACATTAATTGCCACGCCCTCTCTTATATACTATATAGTACAATACGTGATGTACATGCCTGCATGTGCTAAATATATTGTCTGTCTTGCGGAAGTGTTGTCATGAAATCCAGCATATGTGTGGCTGTATTCATATTAGCAACTGCAGCAGTGGTACTACATGTATGTACTGCACTGATTCAACAAGCTGGGCAAAAAGATCTTACAGGTGCAGAACAATTACCATCACCACCGGGTCGAAGGTCTGTGATTCAACCACCACCAGGTCGAAGGTCTATAATGGGAATTTCACCACCACACCCAAGGATTCCACCCATGGGTCGAAGGTCCGTGATTCTACCACCGGGTTCGCAAGTCACAGGTCCATGATTTAAGACAAAGCAGCATTACTTTTGTTTATAATAATAGGTCATCTACTGCTTGACCAATGTCTTTTAATTTTAATTAGTTTTGTATAATACCGTAATTCTGGAAATTTTCAGTATAGCTCTTATTTCTAGTCCTTTTGTTTTAAATTTTTCCACGTGTTTTTTTATCATGACCCCTCTGTATAGTAGTAGAGCTTTTTGCATGTTTGCATGTGGTTGCTGTATGTCATCAGTGATGTACTATACCTGTACAAATAGTGACAGCATGCCAGGCCAGTTGCAGTAGCCTTATCATTTTTGTCCTGGCATGGATATGGCATCATCTTGGCATGGATATGGCATCATCTTGGCATGGATATGGCATCATCTTGTTGTTATGTAGATTAATTATATTATGTACATACACATGCATGCATGTAAGACTACATAAGGAACGTATGACTTACTTCACTTGTGTGAAAATGTATTTATATACTTTTTTTCATTTCAGGATATATCGTCATCTATTTGGTCTACTCTGGAGGATGTTAAGTCAACATGAAGGACTACTATGGCAAAACTGCAAACAGCAAGTACATGTATATAACATGGTTAGCGTGCCACACCCCTATACATATACATGCCACAACCCATATGTGTAAGCTACTGTAGAGATGGTGGATAGAGGTTTTTTTACTACCTTAGTGTCTCTATATTAAATGCAATTTTTCGAATTATTTAAAAATCGGTAATTATTAATTACATGCAACTAATTTACTTAACGCACTAATTTTAATATTTAATAATTTAAATATTGAATAATTTGGCAATTAGCAATTAAGTGAAATTCACAGAATTAAATACCTGCATTTAAAAGTGACACTAAGGTATATTCATTGGGAAAGTATCTTGATTACCTTACTGGTGTGTTCAAACACACCTTGTTAAAAAAGAATAAGTACATGCTTAACAACAAGCCAGTATAGTGTGCTAGCTGTTTACTCAATAGTAAATATCCTTTATTTGCTGTGTACTGTTGTCTCATCAAGTTTGGTTATATAGAGGCTTATAGTTTTAAAAAAAATTTTTTGCTTGATTTCAGCTTGATTATGTTTATTAAGTTGTTTGGTTATTTTTAACCAATTTTTAATTAATATTAATTTTCGTACACAACAAGTTATCATGACACGTACAACCATATTGTTACAGGCATATCAACTGCCATCCCATCATCAGCTGGCACAATCAGTGCTGATGCCACATCTTTAATCAGTACCAGCAGTGCACAAGAGAGGGCTAGGAAGTCGACACTAGGGACTGTGAATGGAGGGATCTGGGAAGCTTATTACAGGTGTACGATTAATGGACCAACGTGGATCCGACCAAGAGTAAGGTTTATTACAGTATGGCTATACAAGTATTGGTATTGATTTTTTTTTTTTAAACTTTTTTTCATTCCATCAGTAAAGGTACAAACTCTGGTTTAAAGTCCTCTACTGTTACTAAGGCTGGTAGTGGTGCGGATAACCCTAATGTAGAATCTGATGATACAGTATCTTCCCAGTATCTTCCCAGAAGGTATGTATCATAGCATTGTACAGTGTACCCATTTTACAACGTACATCATACGATGTACACATATAGTGTATACAGCTAGTACATGTATTTTCTCATTAAAAGGAGGTGTGTACAACAACCTCAGATAGTTTACCACATTTTAATTGTACATGTACATGTATGTATATTTACAATGTATGTCCTGTGTTTATTTTTTCTGGGAAAAATGTAATAACTGTAGTAAATTATGTTTATAGTGGGTGGAGACAATTGACCACTCCCTCTCCCAAAGTACGCTCACTGCTGAAATGAAGAATTTCTCCACACTGAACAAGTTCAATGAATATTGCTGACTACCCTCCTTTGCCCAGGCAAGCCCCAACTAAACAATTTTTTAAAATTCAATGTTGTATTAAATTACAACCATTTTGCTACCATATAGTACTGCCATACACACTGTACATGTATGTATTGTATACATGTATTTTATTGTTAAAACTTTACCCATGTTAGATAATGTTTTGTGCCTGTAAAAACCATACTAAACAATAATCATCTATTTTACAGGCAACTTCTGGTACACTAAAACTTGATAATGCATTATTTGAGATTGAGTTCAAACCCCCAAATGGTTTTTTCTAAGCCACACCGATTATATCATACTGCCCTCACCCATCCAAATTCTTATCTATTGAGATATTTAGCCCCATACACTAAATAATACAGGGTTATATGTAATACAGGTGCCAGCTAGGTGTAAGTGTCTGCTTTATCATTAATGATTAAAGATTATTTTACATACATGTATAGGTTTGGGGAGCCCTGGATGGTATTTGCACGTAGTTTGGCTTTATTTCATTAGCGCTAACTGTCGTAGTTGGTACATGTACATGTATGTCAGTAACACTTAGTACGTACAGTACTAACACATACATGAATGGGCTTCCAGGTAACCCTTATTTGCCTAATGAAATTCAGTGTAGTGATTATAATCATTAAACTAACTTATACTCATGTGTACAACTGAACAGCCCTTAATTGCATGGCTGCATGCCAGTAGTCAAGCACATGAGCATGTGTATGTACATGTACTTGTGTATTACATACTCCAGAACTACTGATTGCTTATGTACTGAAACTAACTTCACTCATGTGTACAACTGACAGCTCTTAATTACATTATTGTATGTATGTATGTATGTATGTATGTATGTATGTATGTATGTATGTATGTATGTATGTATGTATGTATGT
>JAYJLX010109877.1:0-20823 GCA_036873525.1 Chalinula nematifera
GAACAGGTCAACCTACGTAAAAAAACGTAACACGTGTACATACGTGCTCCCACTCTCCTCACCTTGCCTAAAAAAAAAACGTAAAACGTGTACAAGTATAAAAAAACGTAAAACGTGTACATGCTCTCTCTCTCCTGCAGGACCTAACTAAGGAATCCTAACAATTGTTCTTAAAAGAACAGGTCAACCTACGTAAAAAAACGTATTAAATGTGTACATACGTGCTCCCACTCTCCTCCTCTTGCAGGACCTAACTAAGGAACCCTAACTATTGTTCTTAAAAGAAGAGGTCAGCCTATATCTAATAAAGAAGTGTCTTCCCCCTCCGCTTTCCCTTGCAGGACCAAACTAACGAAACCTACCTATAGCTTGATCTGAAAAGAACAGGTCAACCTACCTGATAAAGAAAGTGTCTTCCCCCTCCTCCTCCCCTTGCAGGACCAAACTATCTAACGAAACCTACCTATAGCTCGATCTGAAAAGAACAGGTCAACCTACCTAAAAAAACGTAACACGTGTACATACGTGCTCCCACTCTCCTCACCTTGCCTAAAAAAAAATGTAAAACGTGTACGTGCTCTCTCTCTCCTGCAGGACCTAACTAAGGAATCCTAACTATTGTTCTTAAAAGAATAGGTCAACCTACCTAAAAAAACGTAACACGTGTACATACGTGTTCCCACTCTCCTCCTTTTGCAGGACCTAACTAAGGAATCCTAACTGTAGTTCTTAAAAGAAGAGGTCAGCCTATACCTAATAAAGAAAGTGTCTTCCCCCTCCTCCTCCCCTTGCAGGACCAAACCATGTACGTGTTCCCACTCTCCTTCCCTTGCAAGACCTAACTAAGGAATCCTAACTATTGTTCTTAAAAGAATAGGTCAGCCTACATAAAAAAAAACATGAAACATGAACGTGCAAAAAAAAAACGTAAAATAAGTATGTACTCCCACTCTTTTCCTTTTCCTCCCTCTGCAAATACATGACAATGCATGAACTTAATGGCAGTGTTGTTACAATTATACAGTACATGTAGTATTGTACATGTATTTAAATAAGCTATAAAAGTCATCTATAGCTTATACATGCAATAAAATTCAAAACAAAATTAATAATAATAATAACTACAACTATATATAACACGTGATACGTAGCGTCACTCATATGCAGCCCCTCAACAACACTGCCATTGATTACATGTAAACAATGCACTAATGGTATACATGAACATTATACATGCATTAACTATAGCATGCATTAACTAAATACACGATTGTACATGTAGCTTATACTATATGTTACAGGCTGGTGGACCACATAATTACTCTACTACTTACAACATTGGCAAAAGGAAAGGAGGGATAGGGGGTGGGGCAGGGGCGGGATTCAATGGATGGCAAGCCAGGAAACAAGTAGAGGAACAGGGGCAGAGCAGGAAATGGAGTATGGGCAGAGTGGAGAAGTTCTTTACAATGTCAGTAGTTCCTTTACATAGTACTATATAAAAGGAAGGGGAAATTGATGAATATTACTACTCTGTGCTCTGATGTTATTTCTACTGTACTATTTTGTATAGGCTTTAAACAAGACTCAAAGTAAAATACGATACTACAGAGAATGGGTTGGACCCAATATGTACGTACCTTTAGTGAGACGGTGTGACTCGGGTTTGAGAGAGAGAAATTAATAGTTTCAAGGGTCAGCTAGCAGCTCCTAAAAAAAGGGTATTTGAACAAATATATATAGCAATTTTTTTTCAAGCAATAACAGTTATACAAACACACACACACAGCGAGGCATATTTGCTGAGTTTCGTTCACCTTATACTGTAGGTTATTATGTTTACGACCCTCGAGCCAGTCAGACCAGGGTGGGAGCTCTGTGAAATAGAAGAATATACAGTAACCACTTGACAATGTGAAGTATGTGTTCATATCATATTGTACCTTTTAAAATAGCTTCCCTATTCTTGTATTTTCTCTCTTGTTACAGAGACAAAGATTATGAGTATCACCTGGAGGAGGTGCGTACGTCCCAAACAGAGCCGGCCTTTTGATGTAGCAACTAAGGTGAGCCACAGTTTCCTTAGGTCTATATTGATATAAAAAAAGACATAAAATGTGCATGTGCTCCCTCACCCTCTCCTCCTCCCTCTGCGAAAAAGAATATATGACCATATGACCGCACTTAATGGCAGTGTTGTTACAATTATACAAGTACATGTAGTATTATACATGTATTTAAATAAGCTATAAAAATCGTTTATAGCTTATTTGGGTCTGACCTGTCGAAAATTGTCGTTATAAGGAAAAAATATCGGAAAAAACCCAACATGCACGCATTACATGTAACCCAGCATGCATGTATATTACCCGGTTTGAGAATTTATTAACAAAAAAACTGTAGTTAATTGTATTGGTTTTAAATTATTTTATTAATAAACAAACTTATACTATACCTGCAATAAAATTCAAAACAAAATTAAACAATAGTAACTACAACTATAGCACGTGATACGTAGCGTCCCTTGCGTGCAGCCCCACAACAACACTGCCATTGATTACATGTAAACAATGCACTAATGATATACATGAGCACTATACATGCATTAACTATAACATGCATTAACTAAAATACATGATTGTACATGTAGCTTATACTATGTTACCTCAAGTGGTCAGGCTGGTGGACCACATAGTTACAAATACTACTTACAACATTGGCAAGGGGAAAGGAAAGGAGGGATAGAGGGTGGGGCAAGGAAAGGAACCAGAAGGGTAGGATGAGTGACAAAACAAGTAGAGGAACAGGGGGTGGAGCAGGAAATGGAGTGGGTAGGGGCGGGGCAGGAAACAGGATAGAGGGATAAGGACGGGGTGGAGAATTTTTTTACAATGTCAGTAATTCCTTTACAGAGTGCTATATAAAAGGAAGGGGAAATTGATGAATATTATTACTCTGTGCTCTGATGTATTATTTCTACTGTACTATTTTTGTATAGGCTTTAAACAAGATTCAAAGTAAAATACGATACTATTGAGAATGGATTGGACCCAATATGTACATACCTTTAGTGAGACGATGTGACTCAGGTTCAAGAGAGAAGACTTGTTAGTTTCAAGGGTCAACTAGCTGCTTCTAAAAAAGGTATCAGAAAAATATAACAATTTTTTTTTTCAAGCAATAACAGTTATGCAAACACTCCCACACACACACACATGTACACACACACACAGCCAAGGCATGTTGTTTGCTAAATTTCATTCACCTCATACTGTAGGTTATTTTGATAAAGACCCTTGAAGAAGTCACACCAATCTCTAGCCAGTCCAACCAGGGTGGGAGCTCTGTGAAATAAAAGAATATACAGTAACCACTTGACAATGTGAAGTATGTGTTTGTAGTATATACCTTTAAAATGGCTTCCCTATTCTTGTATTCTCTCTTTGTTGCTACATAGGGGACAAAGAGTGTAAGTATCCACTGCTGGAGGAGCTGCATATGTCCTAAACAGAGCCAGTCTTTTGATTGAGAAAAATAGTAGCAACTGAGGTGAGTCTCAGTTTCCTTAGGTTTATATAGGTGCAAGATTTCCCGCCAAGAAAAAAGCAAAAAAGCATTTGATTGGCAAGTGAGTAATACCCTCCAGCCAATCAAATTGCTCCAAGATGAAATGATGCAATAACCGTGTAACTGTTTTGTACAAACACTAGTCGTCTCCAAGGCTAGACTAATTATGTCTAGTCTCTGTTAGATTAATTGATTTCTAATAAATTATTTTCCATAGCTTTTAATTATTCATTAATAAATCACTATAGCTGATTATTGATCCAATCTCACAAATTTCATGGAGCTAAAGCCTGTACGTGACAGTAACTACGGCCTTACAGAAATGAGATTGACTTTCCGATAGACTGTACTACAACGATGGACGGACTACAGTCGATCAAAAATAAATTCTATTGAAGAAAAGAAATCCGCGTTCTTATATTAGGTTAGAAAACTATAGCATAATGCCATGACTACTCTAGCTGCTCTATTATACATATAGGCCTGGGTGCAGCTGAGAAAACCACCATCCTATATAGATTGAAACTGGGAGAAATTGTTACTACCATTCCAACCATAAATTATGTAGTAGACTCCATGTATGGGTGTAGCAGGCATGTACTAAATAAAGGGTGGGGCATTTGTGGTTATAGCTAGGAAATTGTTTGATTTCATGACTTTAGGTTTCGATGTTGAGACTATTACCCATGACAGGTTGATCATCACAGCATGAGCTGTTGGAGGAAGAGATAAAATAGTAAGGATCAACATGTGTCTTATTCTAACACAATAACTACTCTATAGCTGTCCTATAATAGAGACCACTGTACCGACACTACTACACAAATACTGATGCCTTGATATACGTTGTGGACAGTAATGACAGAGAAAGGATTGAGCAGAGCAAAGAGGAATTGGAGAGCTATGCACTTAGAGTGGATAAAGTCAAAGGGATTCCGCTATTAATAATGGCTAACAAGCAGGACCTACAGAATGCCATGTCTGTTTCAGAGGTCACTGAAGCTATGGATTTACACAACTCTTGCAGAGATCGTAAATGGCGTAAGTATAGTAGTGATGATTTGCTTTATCATCAGTCTATATACTAATATATGTTATGATGTGTTATAGATGTTCAAGGATGTTGTGCAACTGCTGGCGAGGGACTAATGGAAGGGATTGACTGGCTGCAGGAGGTCGTTACTGGTAAAGCCATCAAGGAAGCTATTGTTAATTAAGCCAGTGGCTGAAGCAGCAGAATCTGTAGCTAAAACACAAGGAGTGTTGGCATCTTTTTATAATTTTATCACCAGCTATTTTATTAGCACAATTACTTCATTTTTTCATCAAAGATATTTCCTCAATGTTGTCAGTTTTATTGTTTTTTGTTTATTAAAGTCACAACGCACTATGTATTTTAACCCATAGAGACTACTCATTCCTGTTCAGTAAGGTATGGTAAAATGGGTAACTGTATGTTCCTTCCCTCTCCCTTCTCTTTGTATTTCACATTGTTTATATAAGAACTATTAGACTATTATTATATAACCATTATTCTACACACTGGGAGTGTACTCAGGAAGTTATTTTTAGTAACAGATTTATGATTTCGTAATTAAAATTCATGGTTTATGCCTACGTACGTGGACATTTATACGTAGTCTACCCAAGCTAAGCACAGGCCAGTCTGGCTATATATAACTCACAAGTCTCTTTATTCACCAACACAGTCTAGCTTGACAATTAGATATAGTCTATACTACGACGATGGGCGGACTACAGTCGATCAGAAATAAATTCTATGGAAGAAAAGAAATCCGCGTTCTTATATTAGGTTAGAAAAAAAAACTATAGCATAATGCCATGACTCTCTAGCTGCTCTATTAACCATATAGGTTTGGATGCAGCTGGGAAAACCACCATCCTATATAGATTGAAACTGGGAGAAATTGTTACTACCATTCCAACCATAGGTACGGTCCGTATGGAGACTCCATGTATGGGTGTAGCATGCATACATGTACTAAATAAAGGGTGGGGCATTTGTGGTTTTATAGGCAATTGTCTCATGTGAGTTTTAGGTTTCAATGTTGAGACTATTAACCATGACAGATTGATCATCACAGCATGGGATGTTGGAGGAAGAGATAAGATAGTAAGGATCAACATGTATCTTATTCTAACACAATAACTACTCTAGCTGTCCTATAATAGAGACCATTATACCGACACTACTACCCAAATACTGATGCCTTGATATACGTCGTGGACAGTAACGACAGAGAAAGGATTGAGCAGAGCAAGGAGGAATTGGAGAGCTATGTACTTAGAGTGGATGAAGTCAAAGGGATTCCACTATTAATAATGGCTAACAAGCAGGACCTACAGAATGCTATGTCTGTTTCAGAGGTCACTGATGCTATGGATTTACACAACTCTTGCAGGGATCGTAAATGGCGTAAGTATATCAATGATGCTTTGCTTTAGTATCATCAGTCTATATACTAATATATGTTATGATGTGTTATAGATGTTCAAGGATGCTGTGCAACTGCTGGCGAGGGACTTATGGAAGGGATTGACTGGTTGCAGGAGGTTGTAACTGGTAAAGCCGTCAAGGAAGCTATTGTTAAGCCAGTGGCTGAAACGGCAGAATCGGTTGCTAAAACACAAGGAGTATTGACATCTTTTTATAACTCTATCACCAGCTATTTTGTTAGCACAACTTGATTCATTTTTTTATCGCAAATTTTTCTCAATGTTGTCAGTTTTTGTATATGATTTCATGAAGTTAGTTGTATGTCTTCTTTAAATTAATGGGACATAATATGAAAAACATTTTCAGTTGTCTATAATGATGAAAATTGTTCTAGAAGAGACGATCAAAAAAACAACTGAAATAAAATTAACAAAAAACAAAAACATAACACAATACAACTTAATTATATGTACAATGTTTAAACCAGACGGTCTGGCCATTCTTCAGGGTAACACGATGACAACACACAATGATGGCATGCTAAGAATATCAGCATGTAATACTTGATAAAGTACGTAGTTATGGATTGGAATAGTATAATTATAAATTGAAGAATATCGAACAGAGAAAGGTGAATTAGTAATCATATTGATTTGGCTTTATAGCAGTTAATCACCATCAATCAATCTCAATCAAGCCTAATCATCATGTTACAAGATATCAATTGGAGTAAACAATATAGGTAGTGTTTGTTAAACAGACCTATACAGCGACAAGCATATGTGTGCAATGCGATTTAAGATAGCTGGCACTCACATATAGTGATATACACTTTAACCAAGTATAATCCATAACTAAAGAACTTTTTATACAATGAACAATGTGATAAAAACAGAATATAATAACAAACTGATATTAATACTGTTATAATCCTATAATTATTGCACATGAGTAAAATAGCTTGTAAATGAATTATATAATGAAGACAACATGTGACGAGGCTTCTGTACCACATTACTGTCCACAGTCTCCTTTACTGGTTTAATGGCAGCTTCTTTAGCTGCTTTCTTGGTCAGTACTGTATCCAACCAATCTAATCCTTCATAAAGGCCATCTCCATTGATAGCTGAACTCCCTTGTATGTCTATTATAATAGTAGTCACAAAACACTCAATATGCATGTGTATATGCACATATAATGCACTTACGCCATGTACAGTTGAGTTTGGATAGTTGAAGGTGATCTGTGATTTCTTGAATAGACATCGCATTGGGCAGGTCTTGTTTGTTGGCCAAAATCAACACAGGAAGATGTCCCAATTCGTCTTCTTGCATTAATCGTTGTAGTTCGTATTTGGAGTATGATATTCTCTCTCTATCGTTGGAGTCGATAACAAATACCACAGCATTTGTGTTTTTGTAGTAATGCCTCCATAATGGTCTCTGAGAAGAAAAAAAAACATCAAAGTGTATTCATTTCATATCATTAAATGCATACAAGATATATTAACATACACATAACGACTGAGACAAGCTACAATTAATACCACACATGAAATGTATTATGTTTCATCGAATATATAGCATAATCTCCTCTGGACCCAACATCAAACTCAGCACCAGACCCTAGCTTCCTTACTATTCCACTACGGCCACTAACGTCCCAGGTATTAAAGTTAATATTCAAATATTCTATTGTTTCCATATTGAAACCTGTAAAGAAAAAGCACAAAAAAAAAATGGCTCACCAATTGACATCTTCCACCAACATCCCATGATGTTATGTGAATCCTCTGATAGTCTACAGTCTCCACATTGAAACCTATATATGCAGAGATATAGATATGCTAAGCAACCCTTCCTATTTGAATTAGCTTTGATTTTGGGGGAGGGGCTAGAGAGGAGTCACTCATACATGGGGATCGGGCGGGGCTACTTTATTGTATGTCTGTCTATGTGTATCATTGTGCCTAACCAATGGTTGGTATCGTTGTCACTACTTCTCCGAGCCTAAGTTTGTAGAGTACAGTCGTTTTACCAGCTGCATCCAGACCTAGTATATCATAACATAAGTTAATTCAGGAAGGTACTATTTCACAGGTTACTTACCACACATCAGCAATCGAATTTCTTGTTTCCCATACAGTCTGTCTTTGATTGACTTCAACGAGTTTCCCATGTTCTTTCAGATGGTATGATTTTTTAGAGTGCAGTTGCAACTAGAATTAGGCTATTTTATAAGATTTTACTCTGCAACTAAAGAAATCATACGTTGCCAGTGTTTACGTGGCTGAATATACGCAGCAAAGAATGATGAGCTAGCTATATAAATCTATATCTATCACGTGATTACAATGCAATGGAATGTGTACGAGTAGGTGGGAGTGCCCGGGGGCGTTTGAAAATTTCAAGGTGTGAATAGACACTTCCGTAGTTTTGAATGTGCATAGCTGTTGTTTGAAGAAAGAAAACACGTCAGGGCAACCTTTTCTTCTTGAAGTTCTTGAACTGTATCTTTGGGAACGTCTTCTGATAATCAGAAAGGTTTAAACAGCAAAAGAAATGCCGGCTCGAAAGCAAGGTTCGTATCAAACAGAAAAACCGCTGTTGTTTTGTTTAATCGGCCATTTTGTATTGTTTCCTTGATTGTTTCTCCCCACCAGATGCCTACAAGGCGCTAGAGCTGATGGAACAGTACCTTACTGACCTTCAGAACAAACCAGGGACTAATGATCTTCAAGACGCCCTTGGTAAAGCCATTGTTGCCATAAGGTCGAGGCTGTTTCAAGCACTCCTCGGTAAATTTGTTTGTTACTTTTTTAGTTTCAACTCTATGACAATATTTGTTTTTTTTTTTAGTAGACATCAATGGCCCATTATTTATAATTATGTTTTTTTTTTTTACTTTTATCCCCTCAGATATTCATGAATTTTATGAGTACACTTTGGACAATGCTGCTAAGTCGATTGAAGTAAAAGAGGCTGAAACGCGTGAATTGGCTGACAAATGGGATAAACACCAGCCTCCAGTTCCTGTGGAAGCAAAGCGTCTTGCTCAACAAACCATTCAATCCAAAGATGGAATGGTTAGTCTATAACACACAAACACATATTTCTAGTTTCTGCTTATATCTTAAGTTTCTACCTCTTTTTCGGTTTTTTTATATACTATATATATATATATATATATATATAGTTTATGTGTTTCATTTTAGTTTTTTAATGTTTACATTATAGAATGGATCCCTGGAAGACAGCAGGAGATCAAGCTCACCATACAAGGTGCTGAGTCCTTATAATTAAATTAAATTATTATTTATTACAATCTGTTACCTGCTATCGGACACACATTTTGATTTTTTTTTTTTTTTTCAAAATGGTTTACTTTTTTTTTTCTCCAATCATGATCTATTTTTAAGTGTAGCCCATTAATTTATTTGTTTGATTTTGTTTTTCACAAAAGTCTCTAATATTGGTTAGTGTTATGGATTAGATCAAAAGAGCATCCCCCTCCCCTCCTGAGCTCTGTAATATACTATAAGAAAATTTACTCAATAGAAACATCTGTCGACATTTTTTTCAGTTGCTATGGTTACGTAACTTTTTTGTATTCCTTTGATCAACAGGTTGCTTCTCCAACCCCTCCGCCCACGGCTTTAGAGGAACCTAACGAGACACAGCAGGAACCAGAGGTGAGGAATACTCACCCTATAGTGTTATACATGTAATATGTATGTACATTACATATTATATAATACTTTATATTGTGTGCTATATACGTACATAGTAAAACCTTAGAATGGACTAAGCAATACCTAATATTATTTAGGTGCTAATACACTGTTATAAACAGTGTGCGAATGTTTAACTGTTATACATGTACATGTACTGTACAGATTGTTTAGCCTGTTGGTCAAATCACATGCTTTTCATGTGCATTGTTTCTTCATTGTTCTTTATATTATACTGTACATGTATATAATTTATGTGTACATGTGGAGGTTCTATACTGTACATGTATAATTATACCTATGTATTTGTGCTATGTGTGTGTTATTTATTTATTTTAAAGAAGCCATTATTAAGAAAAAATACAATATGTAATTGAATATTGTATTAACCTTTTCCCTAATTCCATTGATTTGTATTGTGTTTCATGTGTTATGTGATACACTGTTGTGTGAGTGTGTTGTGTGAGACTTCATAGATGGGGAGGTTAGAGGTAGAAGCTACTCTAGTATTTTCACCTTTCTGTCACCACATAATGATCTACTTCCTTGAATGTAACTTCCAAAGTATTGAATTTCTATGCTATGATATAAGCTGACTGTTTGGTATTCAGTGATACCATGCTTGGTTTAACAGGGCATGCAACATTTGGTTTTTACGCAATCTACATATACACATAGTCAATGGTGCATATATAATATTATATTTTATTGTATTCTTCTATCGATATAGAATACTAGAGATGAAGTTGTGGTCATAATGAGGGTAAGTATATATATAGTGTGTTGTATTGGATAGTAGGAAGTGTTGTATTACATTATTTTGTAGTATGTTTTATAAATATTATAGTAATTATATTAGTGACAATGTTTCCTCCCATTACTAATTATTATTCATTCCTCTCTCTCTCTCTCTCTCATCTTGCAGGACGAATCTCGTGGACTAGGGTTAAGCATTGCTGGTGGGAGTGATAACCCTCATGCTGTTGGAGAGTATGGTATTTTTGTCACTAGACTCACTCCTGAGTCGCCAGCAGAAAAATGTGGACTTATCCAGTGAGTAGTAAAAGTGACTGCTTATTTAGGAATACGACATTAACCAAACGTTAACATGAAATGTGATCGGCTGATTTAGCCTTTCAACAAATACATTTACTGGGGAAATAGAATGGTACATCATCGTCAAGATAGCTATTCCCTTAGGTCCTATGAAGTACAGTAATGTTAATTAATTTATAATTATTATTGTGGAGTTGCTTCTACGCATGAAGTTAACTATACTTTGTCTTGAAATGGGGAATCACTCGTGACGCTATGCACTTTTACAACCAGTTATGCTTTAAAGTACTCGTTATTGTAGCCCAGCCACCCAACCATGCCATACGTTCATTATTATACAATACTTATCATACAGTGCATTATAATATACATGCTGCAACAGCTAGCTACCTCTCCTTGTCATGTGACATAGTATATAACAGAACATGTCTACAGCTACCCCCTTTCGTCTAGCTGTTTCCTTGTTCATACGGCTTTCTGCTGTAACATTAGAGGAGCAGTGATTAGCTTGTTTGGCTAAAAGATACAAGAGAAGTTGTTGCAAAAATATATAGTATTCAAAACAATAATTCGTTGTATGTAATTGGGTGAATAGCCCGTTGACTGTGTGTATTAATTTTGTTATGTGTATTTTGTACGTCTAATTTGTATATTGTTGTTATAATTACATAGACTGGGTGATCAGATATTGGCTGTTAATGGGACCTCTCTTATTGACATAACCCACGCTGACGCAGTTGAAACTTTAAAAGGTGCAGGAACACGAGTTGAACTGGTAAGCCATTGGTTAAACCATAGTACTTTGGAGCTTTATATATATGGACAGCGAGATACTGTATTTATCCATTACTTGTACCAGTATGATCAATTTGTTGTGCTCATTTTTTTTTATATTATAGAACATCAGAAGGTACCTGGACAGAGTGTGGACCCCAGCCTCAACCGAAGATATACTGGACAGACCTGATTCCCGCGATGTGGCCTCACCAGAACCCACCCCCACTCCTAAACCCGAAGAACCTAAGGAAACTCAGATAATAGACATTGTTCTACACAAGAAGGACCGTGGTCTGGGGTTCAGTGTTGCCGGGGGTCACGACAACAGGCACATTGAAGGGGATGATGGAATTTTCGTTACCAAGGTAATTAAAGGGGGCGTGGCAGAAGAGGAAGGTACTCTGGCTGTCAACGATCGTATACTGGAAGTCAATGGTAAATCGATGGTGAAGATATCTCATGAAAAGGCTGTGGGAATTCTGAAGAGCACAGGAAAGGACGTGAAGATCAAGATAGAGAAAGGGAGTATCCCAGATACTGAGGTCAGTAGACATGTATATTATAGTATTCGGAATTAATCAATCTAATTGATCGTTGAATAATTGTTGTTTATCATACAATGTTTGTTTTCATTAATATGTATATATTTTGTCCGTATTTAGGATGCTGATTTGATTGATAAGCCTCGTATAGTGACTCTAGAGCGTCCTGAAGGTACCGGACTTGGTTTCAACATCATTGGAGGCGAAGAAGAGGTTGGAATATTCATCAGTGTATTATCTGCTCAAGGACTGGCAGCCAAGAGTGGCTTACTGAAAAGAGGAGACCTGATACTGGAGGTATGTTAGTATATGTATATACAAACAATAAAGGGGAACAAAATTGCTCAATAAACTTGAACCTGTGTTTTGAATTGCTTATGATATGGTCGGTTGGTGGAATGACAATAGAAATGAGTAAAAGATTTTTTTTTTTTTTTTGAATTTTATATACCTGTTTCTTTGTGTTTGATTAGGTGAATGATCAGAATCTAGAGCGCTGGTCACATGATGCTGCTGCCCTTGCCTTGAAGAATGCTGGAGATCAAGTTAAATTAAAGGTGGTCTACAAGCCTAAAGGTAAATGAAGCAGGCTCAAAATGAGAATGAATTTATTTATTTTTATCTTTGTTTTCCAGAATTCGAAGAGCTATTTCGCAGGTACTAGATAGTTTATAATGTTAAATATCAATTGTTTTATCGTAATACACTGTTACTTATCACAATACGTGGTTACTTTGCTTATTGCATTCACACATAGGATGAATATACAGCCTGAAGTGAGACAGCTATATGTCAGGTAATGAAAGGGAGAAATAGGAAGAAAGGAAGAGGAGGTCTAAGGGGATTGGATAATTAATAAATAGTTATAATAATTATTATGCTCTTTTTTCTTTTTCTTTGTGTGACTCTTGCTACAGAGCCTTGTTCACATATGATGCCAGTAAAGAAACAGACCGACCCGGAGAAGGCGTCTCCTTCAATCAAGGAGACATTCTCCATATTGTTAACGGTAGCGATGAAGAATGGTGGCAAGCTACTGTCGTGGATCAGGATGCTAAAGACGGTACCTTCGGGTTGATTCCCAGCAAGAGAAGGTAACAATGTGGGGGCGGAAAGGGGTATAAAGTATGGGAATATAAATAATATAGCTCAGCAATAATAGAGGCATAATAAATAATCTTGCCCCTTACAATGATTATAAAAAATTTCTTTCGATCTCGTGCATTGCAATAATTGTTTATTAAGATTTGATATTTTTTCTGTTTGTGATACAGGTTAGAGCGCAGGGCTCGGAGTGGTAGTAAAACTGTCAAATTTGGTGATACTAAGGTAATCATCTTCATCATAGTACTATGAGTGACACAACACCAATGGAATGGTGTTCCTTATGTCAGCTTATACTACATAATAACTACTGATCTGTTGTTCTATTATATTAATTTACTGTTCACTGTTGTTATAGGCTGGCGGTGGCGGTGGTAAAGCTCGTAGAAGTTTCAAACTACCATTTGGTAAAAAGAGCAGTTCAGCCGGGGCAACTGCTAGTGAGGAGAGTGAAGTCCCACAGGGTGAGTATAGTAGTCACTATGGTTTACATACAGTACAATGGGTAATTATTGGGTGATCATTTGCTTCATTGAATGATATTATCAATAGATGAAGAGCCACTACAAACCTATGAACCAGTCACTTTGATGAAACGTAAGTTGGTGTAAACTTGATTTTTTTTTCCAGTGAATATTGGAACTCATGTTTTTCTTAGGACCCTATGCTAGACCGGTCATAGTTCTGGGCCCTATGAAGGAAGAGATCAATGACAAATTGGTGAAGGATTTTCCTGACAAGTTTGCAGGCTGTGTTCCACGTAAGTATGCGAACTGGTTTGAGTGAGATAAAGAGAGTGGGGTAGACACGTGTCTTATGATATGTGAATAATGTGATAAAGTAGTAGTGGAAGTTGTATTTGTTGAACAAATTGTTTAATGTAGTATTATGTATGTGATTGATAACAGCAGTACACAGGTCTGCTAAAGTCTGTTCAGTCTGAAATGTGTTAAAAAACAAAAACACCCTATTCATTGGTATGACCATTTTTTGTAACTTTTAAACGTAAGTAACTATAACAAAAAAAAGTGACTTACTGGATAAAAGTAAGTGATTCTAATTGAGTCTTCAATGTTTTAATAGTGCAAGTGTTGTAAGCTTGAGGATAAATTAAGTTAAACTGAACTGACTTTAAGGATTCTATTGATACAGTAGTCCTAGAATGTGCTAATAATATTTGGATCCATTTTCCTCTCTTACAGACACCACTCGTAAGCCTAGAGATGGGGAGGCGGACGGTAGAGACTACCATTTCGTGGAAAGCGTTGAACAAATGGAAAGAGATATCCAAGCCCATCTCTTCATAGAGGCTGGTCGCTATAAGGATAACTTGTATGGCACCAGTATACAGGCTGTCAGGGAAGTAGCGGAACAGGTAATTAGAACATTTAGTTATAGTGGGTATATTTTATGGTGCTGCTTAGTACGTAATATTCAGAGTATGAATGATATAGGATTTCTTTGTGGGCTTGGTAGCTCTAAAACTACTATGAAATAAGGTAAAAGGCATAATCTGACTTTTCAAAGAGTTCCAAAACTAGTTAAAAATGCATTTTACAACTTAAAATGTTGGCCATTAAAGATTGCAAAGCATTGAAATGCCTATTATTTTTGTCATTCAGGAAGGCTCTCTTTTTTTGCCATATCATGTTAAGGGTCAAGGTTTCAGTGATACTTATTTTTAAACCAATAAACAAGACAGTAAAAATGTTTCATTAAGGAATAAGTAGGAAGACGTAGGAATGAGAAAACAGACCCCTAACAATAGCAGAGTTAAGGAAACAAGACGGTAACATTTACTATGCAGGTTTTAGCAACATAATATGCACATTTAGAATGTACTTCTTAGTTTTTTTTATTTTATTTATTTTTTTTTATACTTATAAAGTATTATTAGTACATGGATTTACTAATTTGTATTAGCTACGTTGTTTGTTAATAATTAATCATTGCGCATTAACAATAATTAATGTAAATCAGTAGTTGAACTGAAGTCTAGACATTCACGTTGAGTTTATTAGATATTCAAATATGAATGATAATTGTTGCGCAATAAATATCAATGAATTCTAATCAACGAATGAACTTTAAATTGGTTTTAACTGTGATTTTTCTCTACTCTACAGTTCAAGCATTGCATCCTTGGGGTCAGTGGATATGCCATTAGAAGACTAAACATGGCTGACCTATCACCAATAGCTATATGCATTATACCAACCAGTGAACAAGTACTCAGGTTAGTAGTTGTCAGTGCAAGGAAGGAAGGAGGAGAGGGCAGGAGGGGGGGGGGGAGGGCAGGAGGGGAAGGCACAGCGACTTCAATTATAGTGTTTTAAAAAAAATCAAGAGCCCGATCCCCCCTCTCATTAGTCATTAATTGATTTCCATTATTTTTCTCAGGGATGCAGATCCTCGTATTAGCGAAGAGCAAGCTGAGCAGATGTACAAGAAAGGCCAAAGCTTGAGAACAGAGTTTGCTGAACTTTTCACAGGTTAACAGAGTATTGCCAAACCAAAATCTATTGTTTCATAGCCACATTACTAAAGCCTAGTTCATAATATTGAACGCACTGGAAATTTCCGAATATTTTCCGTAATCTTGACGCAGACGAGAGGGCAGATTAGAACAAATTTCTATTCCAGTGTCTTGCGTAACGTTCTAGCGTCATATTGTGAACCAGGCTTAACCCCTTATACCCACCATTGCTTGTTTAGTATACCAGCTTCTTGATTTTCTTTCTTTCTATTCATTTAGCCGAGGTTGAAGGGGATTCGATGAATGAGCTATATGAGAAAGTAAAGAAACTTATTGATGATAACTCCGGGGAGTTTATGTGGGTGCCGTCAAACGAGCAGCTGTGAACTTATTTTTGACCTTTTTGTTGCTGAAAGACTATTATAATTATTATTATTATTATTATATAACACACAATATGTACATTATAACAATATATAGTGTAATGCTATTATATTTAATGTTAGAGTATATCTGTTTCCCCCCCCCCAACTCCCTACTACACTCCACTATAATGATATAGACAACTTTCACTGTTACTTAGTTTTGTGTCGTTTCTTTGTGTCCGTCTTTTTTTTTTTTTTGACCATTTCAGTATCTGATAATTATTAAGTAAATTATTTGATTTTTGTTTCCTTTTGACGCTGGTATTATAGCTTCACTTTTCCCTTTTTTTTCAATTTTAAGTATAATATATTACAATAGCATAATGTTGCGATTTTGCATGTATCGTTCAAACATAATTAGATTAAGGCTGAGCCTATTATGCTTTTATTTTTACCTATTATTCTATTCAGCATTTCTCAATTTTTGTTCCGATTATGCTCTCAGACTCACCTACTATTCTCAATTATTCCCAGCATAAAATCAGGATCAAATTATAATTAAGTACAGAAAATAGTTTGAAAGGTAGCGTTGCTCTTTTTTTTTGCTCCTATTATAGGCTCAGTTTCAAATTACAATGCTAAACGACCAAAAACAAACATGATTGCTTTATTGCCAATTAATGATTATAATTGATTAAAAAATAAGTTCTATAATGAGCTACAACCAGGTTGTTTCTTCTGTTTATTCCTAATATTCTCCATTTCATACCCATTATTCTGGAATAATTCTTGATGCTTTACTCTACCTATTATTCTAAAAATTATGCCAGCATAATAGGCTCAGGCTTAAATTAGATCCGTAAATTATGTATCTAGCTATTGTTATAAAACTTAATAATTTAAATTTTCCATTGATTTCTAACTTCCATTGAGGTAATTAAATATCTTTATGCATAGTGTTAAAGCTTCCTTAATTTGTAATTAAAAGCATAAAGAATGCTAATTAATAATGTTATTGTCAAATGCTATATTTAGCCAAAATAACATTACGTCATTAATATTGGTGGTTTTGAAGCCTAAAAATAAATACTCGCGACAGCTAGCGGCGCGTGCAAAGGTCATATTTAATTATTTTGTAGACCACAAGGTTCGAGAGTATAAAAGGCGACCTCGAGCTCCACAGCTCCACCATTCATAACTTCCATATATATTGTAAACAGTTTTATATCTGCGTATAGTCTATACCTATATTCAAGGTAATCAAAGTCAGAGTCTATAAGTGTGGAAAATATAGATGCACACACACGATAGGTCACTTTTAGTCGAGCTTTTAGTGCATGCAGCATGCAAAAAAAATAATTATTGTAATAACTTGTAATATAAATTATATATATAATTATAATTATTTTTTTTAATCATACATAATCTACTTTTGTACTTTATTCTATTAAAGCCTCTCAAGGTCGAATTCTCAAGCACAAACACGTATAGATCTACCCAAATTTTCTGGTGTTATAAATCATCATGGCGGCTGACAAGAGTTCAGCAATTGAGCTCGAGAATTTAAGCAAGCCGGCTCTCCTAGAGGAAGGAGCTGGCGATTCCAATGGGAAAGAAGCACTTCTTCCGCAACCAATGCCTACCGAAACTAGGTTAACACAATAAATACTGTAATAAAACTTATTTATATATTTTTTTTGTTGGGCAGACCATCTGATAAAGCAAGTGGAAAGAAAGGGAATACCAAAGACAAGAAGAAGGCGACCCCAAAAGCATCCATTAGAGAAATAGTTAGTATAATATACTTCACCATATATATATATAATAGCTGTAGATATAGTGTGTGTGTGTAATTGTGTATTGTTATGTCTTGGTTTAATAATGTGACTGATGTATTTACGTCAGGTTGACTTATGCCATCTTGCTTTGTTTTATTATAATTATAGTTCAGTTTTGCCACGCCCATTGATTATGGGCTGATGTTCATTGGTATAATATGTGCCATTGCTCAAGGCACCGCCCTTCCTCTGGCCATGTTGTTGTTTGGAGACGTGACCAATAGCTTCATTAACTACGAGGTATGTGTTTATTAAGTCAATTAATATAACTATAATAACCTCGCGGGTTTTGTAGGTTTCTCGATCAACTGTGGATTTGTTTACGACTGATATAACATTTGAGTCCTTCAACGATTCGAGTGCTTCCGTTCTATATTTTTCACCAAATCCTGCCATCATTAACTGTTCCCAATTAGAGCCCATCATCCAACACTACTACAGTGACCAGACAGTTCGTTGTTTATCAGCAGACGATCTTGCTATGATCAGTGGCAATACAACTCAAACACTACCCCAACTGGATCTCACCGATGATAACATTAACTGTACTTTGTTCAATGATGTGTTTACTTCCATATATGGCAGTATCGCACAGTGTCTAAATAAAGACGCATTCATAGACATTGTCGATGATCAGATTATTTATTTCATCATCATCGGTTGTGCAGGATTTGTACTGGGGTTTATTATGCTGTCGGTATTCCATACATCTAGCGAGCGTCAGGTCTTCAAGATGAGGATTGCATACTATAGAGCCGTACTGAGGCAGGACATTGGATGGTTTGATTTGAACACGGCAGGAGAGCTATCCAGCAGACTCTCTGAGTGAGTTACACTTATTTATTCACCATGGATGCTTTAGGTAGCTTGATATTTATCAACGGAGTTGTTCTCTACTACTATACCTATGTATATAGTGTATTGTACATAGCTAAACTATACATTTTTTGTACTCATTTCTTTTCTCTAGTGATCTTGATAAGATTCTATCAGGTATCGGTGACAAGTTTGGTCTATTGTTCCAGTGGATTAGCACCTTCTTAACTGGTTTCATCATTGGTTTCGTCAGAGATTGGAGACTCACCCTGGTGTTGTTGGCTCTCACACCTTTTTTGGCTCTCGGTGGAATGCTTCTAACTTGGGTAAGCAGTAAAGTCTGTCTGTTTATGAATACCATGTATGTGACCGTATATTCTTTGACTCATTCCTACAATCATTTTACTTTGGTCCATGGGGTGCACTGATGCTCACTGTTATGTAGAGTAGAGTGGGATTTACTGTGTATTCTATAATGCATTACATAAAGTTCCATTTTATGTTATAATTATGTATAGGCTACAACCTACTTTATCTCACACGGTCAGGCAGCTTACGCCAACGCAGGTGCAATTGCAGAGGAAGTTTTGTCGTCGGTTAAGACAGTGATTGCGTTCGGTGGAGAGTACAGAGAGACTGAAAGGTATGTTAATTATAATCCTTACATAGGCTGACAATATGGCTCAATACTAACAATTAACGTGTTTGTCTGTTTCTTGTAGATATGATAGAGAAATTAAAACCGGTCGTAAACTGGGGGTTAAGAAAGGGTTAACCGTTGGAGTTAGCTTTGGTTATTTGTTTTTTATTCTGTTTCTCTCCTACGCTATTGCCTTTTGGTATGTTAACCTACTATAGTAATACAACTAAAACAGTTTATTATGTTCCAATAGGTTTGGAGCGTGGCTGATCTCCGAGGATTATGCTCAGGGTGGTGAAATACTATCTGTAAGTGTTTCTAATGACAACTCCCTTTACTATTTTATTTGTATAATTCTCATTAGGTTTTCTTTGCTGTTATTATCGGTGCTTTTGCCATTGGTCAAGCTCTACCTAATCTAGAGTCATTTGCTACTGCACTTGGCGCTGGTGGGACCATTATTGCCACAATCAAGAGGGTAAGCCCCTATTCGTTACCCCCATTCTCCCTCCCCCTTATTATTCTATATTATCATCCTCAGACCCCTCCCATTGATTCATCAAGTAATGAGGGTATTAACCCTGACGCTAATGATGAGGAACAAACTATTGAGAATTCTGTTGCTTTCAAAGACGTATCTTTCAATTACCCTTCCAGGCCAGATATTGAGGTATTAAAATAATAACTAATATATAATTATTGCGTTTCATTTTGTGTTTTTGTCTAGGTTTTGTCATCATTTTCTCTCAGTGTCGATGTTGGTCAAACAGTAGCATTGGTTGGTCATAGTGGGTGTGGCAAGAGCACTGTCATGCAACTGTTACAGAGATTTTATGATCCAGCTAAAGGAGAGGTGTGTTCTATCTATTAATATGTGGTAGGCGTGGTTAGTTATTAACTGTTATTATTTAGGTCCAAGTGGGAGGTCACTCTGTTAAGGATATTAATATTAATTACCTTCGAAATATGATTGGTATTGTCAGTCAGGAACCTGTTCTGTTTGATGTGTCGATTATTGAGAACATAAAGTTTGGTAACCAGAACGCTACAATGGATGAAATAATACAGGCAGCGAAGGATGCTAATGCACATAGCTTCATTAATGAACTACCTGATGGTAATTAGAGAGGGAGGGAGAGGGCGGGTGGTAGGGGGAGTATGCGTGAAGAGTAGTACGTGTTTGCCCTGGGATACCATATTTGATAGACTATACAAAGTGATTCACTTGTTTTATTTTGTAAATAAGTGCAATGGGTTGCTTTCCCGGGGAAAGAAACGAGTATTCATAATAATTTTTATGTGTCCCTGAACACCTTTGGACACCTTCTGGGGCAAACACTAATAGACCAAGCTTATTGTTATATTAACAATCCTTATGGTGTATAGGTTACGATACACTAGTGGGTGAGAGAGGTGCTCAACTCAGTGGAGGTCAGAAGCAGCGTGTGGCTAT